>CABFOW010002680.1:0-15934 GCA_902141385.1 Timema californicum | reverse complement strand
TATTATTATTATTATTATTATTATTATTATTATTAGCACCGCGTTTTACTACCCGTTCGGGTTATACGCACTTACGCTAATGTGTAATGGTAGGGTGATTGTGAGATGAACTGGAGGACCTACAGTTTAACGTGGGATCCGAACCACGGTGGAGGCCTGGCACTCCCCACATTCACAAGATGTCTTGTCAGAGGTGAAGGAAGGGTTTGGTAGTCAGATAAATCTGTGCCGGGACCGAGGATTGAACCCCGGCCGCAAGCACAGAAGTTTGACACCTTACCCCTAGACCACCAGGTCACCTAACGGGCTTATAGTTTTTTAGTAGTCTATGACATCTTTTTTTAAATAATCAAGATAATTTATCTTACTTTATTATATAATTATTTTAGTATTATCATTAAAATTCAAAGAAATATTCATTTTCTTATTTTACCTGTACTAAATAAAATGTTCCACATATATTTGGGATAATAGTTAATGGACAAATAAATTGATGTCAGGAGGTTCTGGCCGCCGTACTTAAATTCAACTTATGATCTTGCTGGGTTGTCATCGTGTTCAGAATAATAATTCACTAATTATTTAAGACATTCGTCTTTATTGACGTGTAGGAGCGTCAACTATTCAGAACTCTCTTTACAGACCGATATACTCAGAACACAGAATGATCCTGACTATTTTACTGGTCCATAATAATTGTCCCAGTTTCGATAGCCAGGACATCCTCCAATAAAAATGATATGGTAATATGTTTTTATTTAAGGGAAACCTGGATCGGTGGCCACGTGGAATAGAAGTTAAGATTACCAAGTCTGGTTTGATGGAAACAAGGGGGTCAGGGTTCTAATCCCGGTCATGGGTACTAAAGATGGTTTTACCTTAGAAAATTAAAATAACTTTAACTGAAGTGTAGGTGCATTCCCTCGCCAACCTCAATCGAGTAGTTAAACGTGGACCACCAGGATGAATAGTAGGAGACCGGGTATAGATGGTAGGCCTACTCTGGTGGTTTGGCAAAACTTTATTAACTATTTCAATAATTTACTGAGAACAATAATACATATATTTTAAAAAATCAAAATGTTTGTTGGTGACCTGGTGGTCCAGGGGTAAGGTTTCGGACTTCTGTGTGGGGTCTGGAGTTCAATCCTCGGTCCCGGCACAGATTTATTTGATTACCAAACCCTTCCTTCACCTCTGACCAGACATCTTGTGAATGTGTGGGAATGCCAGGCCTCCACCGTGGTTCGGATTCCACGTTAAACTGTAGGTCCTCCATTTCATCTCACAATCACCCTACCATTACAAATTAGTGTAAGTGCGTATAACCCGAACGGGTATTAAGACGCGGTGCTAATAATAATAATAATAAAATGTTTGTTTTGAGTTGAAAGAATGAATGTTGTTTGAGTCGGCTTGTTGTGCTTATTTTAATCTTTGGTGAATTTTTTTTCAGATTTTGCTAATTGTTTAGTGATATAGAACTATAAAAAAGTTAAATATTTTCTATAGGCCTATGTTAAAAAGTATTATTATTATTATTATTATTAGCACTATGTCTTACTACCCGTTCGGGTTATACGCACTTACGCTAATGTGTAATGGTAGGGTGATTGTGAGATGAAATGGAGGACCTACAGTTTAACGTGGAATCCGAACCACGGTGGAGGACTGGAATTCCCCACATTCACAAGATGTCTTATCAGAGGTGAAGGAAGGGTTTGGTAATCAGGTTAAGAAAGTAGACCTTTGATTATGTTACAACTGTTTTATAGTTAAAATATATTTACTTTTTTAGGATATAGTGGAGATATATAACCATTCAGATGAAATAGCTACAGGGTTATTTGACCCACTTTATATGGGAGAGATTACCAAATGTGATAACCAACACCACTGACAATCAAAATCTAGTGTTCACAAGTAAAAGAGTAAAATGTGAATCCAATGCCAGATGATGCATTATCTTCAAGATTAAGGGATAAATTGGTAACACACAGAATAAACTTACCTTCGGAAGAATTATGACCCCTTCCGAATCCATATTCAAGAAAGAAATCATGTAAAGACATGATCAAAGGTAGGAAAATACCATTATATTAACTTATACAATAAGAAAGTAGGAATTTGTAAACAAAGACAAAGGCTACAAAATGAGAAAAGTAAAGAATTCTAAAGAACCTGCATTTGAGGAATATTGAAACCAAAACCCACCACCAAACAATCAAGGTATTTTAAACTTAGGACTCAACATCTGATAATGATTCAGAAGGAGAGTAAATAGTTTGTTTGTTTTTTCGTCTTGACAAGTTTACTTTGATAAACAACCTAGATAATCACACCTTTCCCTTACGTGGTAGGCTAGAAACTGAATATATAGCTATAAAACCACATCTCCTTACTTTATCCACCCTCACTCACTTTATAAACACTTCACTATCCTTGCATACTTCCTTCGCTTCAACAACATCCATACACCGAGTAACACATGCTATTTTTTTTTCTTAAAACTCTTAATGTATGTTATTTTTTTTACACATTCGTACACAACATTAGATGGCCTACCCCTTAATTTTGATCCACACATTCTAACATAGTACATTTGCTTCGTCATTCAATTCACACTAATCCTTTAAACATGTGCAAACCAACTAAGACGCTTCTTTCACATTGACCTATTGGAATCCTTTTCAAACCACACAGCTCCGGCCTCCGTTTATTATTGACTATTAGTCTACGTACAGTAGATTTCTTCTATATCTCATTCCAACCGCGTTAACCTGGCTCTTGTGTTTATCCTGACAAACTCACACTTCACATCCATACAATAACGTTGGCGTTAACACACTTTTATATACTGCCATCTTTGCCTCTTTCGATGCTACTTCATTTTTTGCGATTGTCCACATAATTCCAACTACTCTCTGAAGTGTATTCACTTAAATAACATTGTACTTTATTCACTGTCAAATGAGGGTTCACATATATCAAGATTCTAGTATAAAGAAAGGTTAAGAAAATACAACATACTTATTTCAGTAAGTATGAACAATATTTTACTATAATATTAATGTTATTTTATAGATATAGATTACTATTTATTACTATTACTAAGATATAGTTCAATATAATATAAAAATCAATAGCAGAAGATCACATCACTCTAAATGATATTAATTTTAGTTTCTTTTGTGATTCTCAGATATTGTTCTCCCTAACATAACGTTACCAGATTTGTTCTTCCCTAAAGCGGGACATGTTTATACCAGGGGGATATAGTCGGTATGGAAGACCCCTCCGATGGGGCTGAGGAATCCCCCCCCCCCAGTTTTTAAAAATGTTAGGCCTAAGAAGTCGTGTTTTGAGATCATACTTGACCCCTGCATATAAGATATAACTTAAAAGTTTCGCATTTACCTGATTTTGGAATTTGCTCTTTTGTGGACATTAGTTTAAAACAAGTATAAAGCAAAGCCTACGTAGTCCTAATTTTTTTTGGGGTGGTGGGGGTTGGGATTGAAAACCTATGGAAATTTAATTTAGATGTTTATTTTTACAATTATTTTGCCTTAGTTATTTAAACAAACCTCTAAAAACATACACGTAAATAGGAAAGAAAACATATTATCTTTATTTACTCAGTAAATTTTATCATCTAAGTTCTAAGTGTACATTTCTGTGTTTCATAAAGACTCAGGCATACTCATACTTTGTATTTGAACTTATTTGTCTTAACAGTGCTGGTGAGGAACACAACAATGGAAAAAAGTCCCCGCAACTTAAGTCAAAATTAATTGTTGTCACCAATAAAACGCTCACCCTTAGTTGGGTCTACTCCGATGTCCACACTTTTGTCATTGCAGAAAAAACTCTCTCAACGGCTGCATTACTTCCTGGTAGTGCTAGTACATATTCTCCGACTTTACTGATGTGCTGATGATTTATGGAGTTTTCTATAAAATGTTTAAGCAGTTCAAGTCACCGTTCATCAGATTCTAATTTGTTCTCATCCCACACTGAAATATGTATTTCAATGTATTTATTTACACAAGTCATTTAATAAAAAAAGCTCTGTATCAGAAGACAGGTCGAAATGTTATTTTAACGTTAAGGTAGTCTATGGCTAGTTGAACATCAGACCATTCTGGAGTTTTTTTAGAGTTGCCATTCAAACGTTTCCAAGTCCTAGAAATGCGTTATCCACTGCTCTAAATATTGTAATGATATCTCGCAAAATGTTACAAAAGTCTTGGTAAAATCCTCTTTTTCAGGTCCTGAACAGTTGTCTGTGATTAAGTTGCGCATTATATAGAGAATAAATCAAGTATTAATCTTATTTTGAAGGTTTTCTTTAATGCTTTTTATTTCTTCAGTAACCTCGATGGCAGAAACATTCTGACTTTCCACTTTTAAAGCTGAGTTTTGGAAGGTAACTGCTTGGCTGTGTATGAAATATAACCACATCACTGAGTGTTCATCTTCAAAGAATGTCTTCAGAACCACGGGACATTTAGGTTTGACTCAGAAAGTATTTCTTAAGTGACAAATGCAATTTTAAAATTCTTTCCACGGCAGGCATTAGTGCTAGCCATCATGCCTTGCGGTACCCCAACCTTTTCTGGTACTCAATACCGATGGTACCAATTTTTTTAAAAATGTTTACACATTTACCGTGTAGATATAGAAATGTGAATTTATTTTCACAGCCATAACATCTACATCTACTGGCACACAATCAGACGCACTTAATATAGCGATGTGTATAATGTGCAAAGCACACCCAAGACCCACAATATATTTTTGTAAAACAAGTTTCAAATTTGCGATAAGCAATCTCTGTTTATTTTCTTACTGAGCCACCAAACATACAGTTTGGGTTATCCACATTGAAAGAAATGATTTTTTTCTATTAGGTTATGCTTTTGCAACAAATCCTTTAAATAACTGACAATAATTTCGGAAGTTTCCCCAAGCTGAGACTGTAAGTCCAATATTTTTACTTTCACCCCAACAAACTTATCAAAATATCTCACCAACACCGGTAATATTTTTTGTGACCCATGGTTAGATGCGTCTGTCATTAAGGAAACATAATTTGCATTTTCCAAACCCCTTTTAATATGTCAATTAGCCAATGGTGCAAATACTTGAGTTACAATGGCTTGCGATTTTGTTCTGGCACAATTAAACTTGGGTTAAAAGTACGTTTTTATTATTTTTGAAGCACAATCATTGGAACGAAGGCTGTGATTTTCTCATATAATGTGATAGTCCCAAACATCTCCAACAGCAGAAACTTTGAGATTTTTATTGGATGGCACATTACTTTTGAAAAACAAAGAAACCCATTTACTAGAACAAGTGGCCTGGTCTGAAGCTACGTGCTTATGAGATACTAAATGTTTATTCACATCATAGTAACCTCCGTGCGCAACACTAAACCCAGTTCGACATTTTTCACAGAAGAAATCACAACTGTTCGATCCACTTTTAAGTTTTATGAACGGATATTTAGCCCGTAAGTCAGCGTTGAAAAGCACATTCTTTTTGACATTATTAAATATATTCGTTTGCAAACTTAAGCGCATACGACACAACTTGCTAAAGTTTAAACACAACTCTTTTGAAAGAAATAAACCCAGTTTAGGTTACTGGCCAATCTATTGATCTATCAATAGTCTTGTGAGGTGACCTGGCGGTCTAGGGGGTAAGGTGTCAGACTTCTGTGCTGGCGGCCGGGGTTCAATCCTCGGTCCCGGCACAGATTTATCTGATTACCAAACCCTTCCTTCACCTCTGACAAGACATCTTGTGAATGTGGGGAATGCCAGGCCTCCACCGTGGTTCGGATACCACGTTAAACTGTAGATCCTCCATTTCATCTCACAATCACCCTACCATTACACATTAGCGTAGGTGCGTATAACCCGAACGGGTAGTAAGACGCTGTGCTAATAATAATAATACACTCATTATCACATTCCCTTATATTAAGTCGTTAATAAAATTTGTGTTGAGCTTAGTTAAACTTCTGTATAGTGTTGATATTATTATTAATATTATAATTAGTGATGTTCCTACTATTTCCAATATTTATTGGTTACCATCAAACCAATCAAAATGACCCCACCTTTTAGGGTATAATCCATGCTGAAAAACCAATGCAATAACATTTATTTGAATTGGGTGCTGTTGTCAACAAAACTCAGTGTGTAGGGTGGGGGTTACGGTGTTGAAGGGGGCGAGAGGAGTAATAAGGGGTATTCCCCGTGTGAAAGTGTTCGTGGGTGACGTAGAATGTGTTTTATCGAGTCGTCATGCATCAGGTTGAAACATGGGGTAGTATTTGCCAAGGGTGTGTAGAGATAGCCCACCGATCCTCGGTATTCCGGCCCTACTCTCTATACATATGTGGTGGAGTCTCTATTAGTCCACCACCCACCCACCCCCACCTCACCTCTCTTCACCCCTCTCACCCACCTCGTTCACCACCCCGTTCTGTCTCGTGTGATTCTGTGGCTCGCTTGCCTCTTGGGTGTGTGTGTGGGGATGTGTGTATGTGTGGGGACGCCGATGTCGAAGAGGGAAGCCCAAAAGCCATACCCTGCCCCTGGATTCAGTCGGTGTTATTCTAGAGGCGGAGTGGACACGATTACATTGGCACAAACAACAGGACAATATTCGTTACGTACGCTAGACTATGGACTCGATACGAGGCCCTATTTGGTGTGTGTGTGTGTGTGGAGTCCTTGATTGATAACACATATATTTATATTAAATATAACAATTCATTTTTTTAATACTGCGTCTTACTACCTTTTCGGGTTGTACGCCAATATAACAATAGTATGTATAACTATTCAGTTATAATTTTGGGAATATTTTATTTTTAAAGAAATAATTTATTTTGATTGATTTATTTATCCCATATTTGTTAAAGATTTTCTTTTAACTGACTTGTTGAACTAATATTTAAAAACAATATTCTTACAAATACTATGTAAGTTTACCTTTTGAACACATACTAAAAAAAGTGATGAAAATCTGTGCACTCATAGTTCAAGACACTCATGAATAATTTTCACCAGAAATATAACGACGAGCGCGTGAGTGATTCTTCCAAACCATGCGTGAAGTGTTTTTATGTGTTCCTCGTCGTCTGTCGGACGCTGTCGGTAGGGAAAGCAGCGTCCTACTCTGGCTGGAGATGTCGTGAAGAGGCGGTTAGGGGAAGACGAAGAGGACCTTACATACTAATACCTACATATATATCTTACACTTTTACTCCTCCTTCTCCACTTCACCTCTTCCTTCGCCGTCGTGTGATCAACGCCATCTTACGGGATTAAACGGGAACTAGTTGAGAGTCGTATTGATTAAGAATGTGGCTCTCTTCCCCCTTTAACCTTCTGATATGAACGTTTCTAAATGGTTTTCAACATGGTAAGAAGTTAATTTTCGTATTTACTGTCTATAGCCTATACAGATGTAGGAATAGCTTTCATCTTATATATTACAAAAAGTGGCCTTTCTTGTATTAACAAATGGTTAGGTCTACGTCTTTTTAAGAGAAAACATTTAAAAATAGTTTTTTTAAAATTAATAGACAGTTGTTCAGGGGAAATATGTTAATATTTATTACATATTGAAAATATATTCCCCAGCGTAAGCAAAGTGTTGTTTATAAATATATATTTATATATACTGTATATAATTATGTAAAATTTAAATATTTATATATATTATATATGTATACATACTATATATTAACGATTTATATATTTACAAACCAAAGTTCGCATATATGTATAAATGGTTGTTTGTATATGTGCATGTATGTGATTATTACTCCTATGCAACGCCTACAAAAAATATGAGTTTGTAAATTTCACGAGTGGATTTATATTATTTTATTTATGAATACATATAATTTAGTTATGTACTGTATGTAATGATCGACGCCACTGCATAGCCTATATACCTGTCCTGTAACTATAAATTTGATTAGACTAAGAGAATTTATCAATTTTCCAAAATATTTAAGTTATTAATTATGATTATAATAGTGTATCACGTTTTACAATTTTACCAAAGGATTTATATAAATATATCAGTATATAGTTAAAATAAGTTAGTGTTTCGTTACTTTGATTGAGATTAATTTCAAGCAGTTAAAAATTTTCAAACGCATTGATGTAGTGATCGCGTTATTCTAAATTGTTTAAACCAAAATCTTAAGATAACTTGTGATCAATAATATAGAGTTTATAATTCTGAACTATAACACAATACAAACAATAAACTAAAAACTAGATTATTCTAGAACAACACACACATATTTACACAGTTACACAAAACGCTCACTAAAAAGCACCCAAATAAAATGTAAGATATTTGAACAGGTTGCTGGTAGCAGGAAGCTAAATAAATATATTTGAATATATTCTGTAATGTCTATAATATATACTTTATATTTATATATGCCTTATTTACTCAATAAGCTGCAGAAATGGATTGAAAAAGATTATTTACTTATAATTAAAATTAATATTATATTTCGACGTGACAATTTCACTTTTAAGGTAAAATAATTTGGAAAGTTTATATTACGTATTTCATTTGGACATTTTATAACTGAGGTAGACATAAAATTAAAATGTATTGAATAATTTTTTTTTTAAATAGTGAAAGGAAAAATGTATAACAACACAGATATTTTCAATTTATTAATCTGCAATATTATTTCAATTTAAGTGTCTATTTAATTAAATGTTTCTCTAAATTAAAGTACAATATAACAATCATATTCTTAGAGGAATACAGTATCAATGGTAAGGAATATTATAAAACCTAAAAACCACCTAGCCAATAATTTTTAATTTTAGTATTTAACATTTAAAAAGAGTGTAAATTATCAAATGTATATATTATGTATCAATGAAATAATGTAATGTAATTAAATTAAGGCTATGTGTGGTTATCCTCTTGGATGTAGTACCTTTTATACAGGTTTTATTTCGGACCGAACTATTTAAAAATATATACACTTTACACTCAATTAGTTAGAATAATGTCAAACCTATTTGTATTTGACTAAAACTTTTGAAAATCTAATCTTTTTAAATTTCTCACAGATATCTTTTCATTGATATACAAAATTAGAAAATATAATATTTCAGGTGTTAAATATAGAACCGTTAAATAACATACATAAATAACATAAAACATTATAAATATTCCCTTGATTTTAAAGTTTAGTTTACATCCAACTATAAAATTGATCCTCTATAAAATCCTATTTGAAATTTTGACTAAACACTTCCCGCCTTTTTGTTTAAAATTACAACATCAATAAATAGTCCATTATAGCTTTTATATTTATTTGTTTATTTATTATTTAAAAAATTGCACAAACACAGCATGTTAGAATTACTCATTAATACGAATCTTCACCGTAACCCTTTAATGAGCTAAGTATTAATAAGAGATTAGTCTGTGTTTCATGTTGGTTATTAAATCAAATTAATACATAAGTATTTATATTAAAACAATCATGACAGTTTTATTATCTCTATTATCAATATTCAACAAATGCGAGATAAAGTTATAACGTTTGTGTTATCCAATTTGTTGCTGTCGTAAATATTTTAAATAGAATTTATATTCCAATAGTCTACATGTTTACTGTACTATTTGGTGTTATTTATTGTGATGGTATTCATTATTTTCAAATATATTGTTTTTTATATTTTATAATTTATACATTTGTAAACTATCTGTTAGTATTCTTCGTTTACCTTGTACTATAGCAGGAATGCTTGGTATAGTTCCACTATGGTGTAGTAATTAAGATATATCCATAGTGTATTACGGTGACCTGGCGGTCTAGGGGTAAGGTGTCAGACTTCTGTGCTGGCGGCCGGGGTTCAATCCTCGGTCCCGGTACAGATTTATCTGATTACCAAACCCTTCCTTCACCTCTGACAAGACATCTTGTGAATGTGGGGAATTCCAGGTCTCCACCGTGGTTCGTATTCCACGTTAAACTGTAGGTCCTCCATTTCATCTCACAAACACCCTACCATTACACATTAGCGTAAGTGCGTATAACACGAAGGGGTAGTAAGACGTGTTGCTAATAATAATCATATTAATAATAACATAGTGTATTCCGTCAAGGTAAGACTGTTACCTTTCAAGGTAGAGGGAGTGTAAATACAAATAAAATTGACTTAAGAAATAACCGTCCACGCAAATATATTTTTAAGCATAATTATCTATTAAACCTGCCTCGGTGGCGTAGCAAGCTAACGCGCTAGTCGAGTTGAGCTATACTTCCGAGGACGATGTGATTGAAGTTCGAATCTCGGTCGGGTGAACTGGCGGTGGTTTTTTCTAAATGGTTTTCCACTCTCCCTCCAGGCAAATTCGGGTTCACTTCCTCTAAATTTAACCTTACCAATTCCTAATCCATTTAGCGTAATTATTACTTAAGCGTATAACTCGAACCGGTAGTAGGATGCGATGATAAATAAATAAATAATAATAAAATTATCTAATAACATTTTAACATAGGCCTATGTCAGCTAGCAAAGATAGCCTCAATACGTAACAAAGCACCCACTCTCTAAATGAATAACCCATTGCTCTAACCTGGTACATTTTTATTAATATTATTTACCTCTCACGTTTATTAGCTCATTGGTATTAGTCATATCTCCTATTGAATGGGCTTTAAATATTCATAAGTAGTGAGAGTAATATTAGTATTTAAAATATTATGGTTAGGAATAATATCTGCACGAGTTAACAAAGAACAAACTAGTGGTAATCTTATAACACAAAGTTGAGCAATTTACTAAATTGTGTCATTACTTATATCGATTAAATTTTCAAACGATGAGCATCAGCTTATGCTTTAGATCGTTTGAGTTGCTGCTGTGTATTATTAATAGAGTTTGACGTGGCCTTAGAATAATGTTTTGATAATATAGGCCTACTAGTATAATAGCCTTGGGAACGTATAAAGTTTTAGGCAGAATAACTCAAATGGAAGGAATAATGATATTGAGACTTTCTATTTGAATAATAAAATAACTGCAAAATAGTAATATTTAGCACCGTGTCTTACTACCCGTTCGGGTTATACGCTTTAAGTACTAATTACTCTAATGGATTAGGAAGGTTGAATTAGAGGAAGTGAACCCGCATTTGCGTGTAGGAAGAGTGGAAAACCATTTAGGAAAAACCACCCCCAGTTCACCCGACCAAGATTCGAACCTCGATCTCCCCGTCTCCAGCAGTCGAGCTCAACACGACAAGCGCATTGAGCTCAACACGACAAGCGCATTAGCCAACTAAGCCACCGATAACTGCAAAACATCTTAGTAATGACCACAAATAGAATATTTATATATTTTAATATTTAATCATTTTAACCAAATAAATAAATTGCATAGAAATACTTTAACATGAGACTTTTTAAATTTGTATTAAAGGTATTAATGGTGCACTTTCTAACTCGACTTATTATGTCAGTATATTATTTTAGTTACTTCATCAGCGTAAATTGGGAAAACCCAACTTTCACAAATGATACATTTTTCGACGTTTTTGGAAATCAAACCTGGTACTCTTACTTTAGTTGGCAGATATTCCTTTGACTGAAGTATAACATTTCAGATTGCTTTTTAAAGAAACATTATTTTATTGTTAAAATTAATGATATGTAGTTTTGTTAACAAGAAAAATGTTGTGAACTATGTTACCACTAATTAATATTCAGAGTTTTTATCCATTATTAAATATTTTTTTAGGAACATAATAAACATAAATAATTGTAAGCGATTTATTTAATTAAATTATCCACGTGATTGACCCCTGAACTAAAACATTCTTATTTGTTTAAAAATACTAAACCAATGTTCAAAATATTTGTAATATTTTAGATATTAACATACTCTCAAGTCTAGATTTTTATTGAGCATCTTAGTAACCGCAAGGGCTATCATATACATATACATATACATTTTTTTTTCTACTCTTCATGCACGAAACTTCCTCATCCATAACTCATTGGGGGGATCTGTCGGTTTGCGGTAAGGTGTCGGATTTCTGTGCTGCGATTCCGGGGTTCAATCCTCGGTCTCGGCACAGATTTATCTGATTGCCAGACCCTTCCTTCACCTCTGACAACACACACACAACTTGTGAATGTGGGGAATGCCAGGCCTCCACCGTGGTTCGGATTCCAAGTTAAACTGTAGGTCCTCAATGTCATCTCATAATCACCCTACCATTACACATTAGCGTAAGAGCGAGTAGCCCAAATGGGTAGTAAGACGCGGTGCTAATAATAATAATAATAATAATAAAACTTATTAGATAAATTAGTACGTTCTGTAGGCCTACATATGCGTAGACTATAATCTGAACAGGTAATAAGACGCATTGCTAAAAACACTATTACTACTACTACTACTACTACTACTACTACTGCTACTACTACTACTAATAATAATAATAACTTAGCACCGTGTCTTACCACCCGTTCGGGCTATAGGCTAGTCTATATTTAAAAATATGCCTACTCTAAGATTAATTTTAATGTATTATGTTCCGATTTCAATCTTTTGATTTTGTAACAACAAAATAAGAGACATATCTAATAATTTTAATAATCTATTTGTATGGTAAATTATTTTATGAGCAACATATGTTGCTATATATATATGAGGTACAGTATTTAAAGCGTTTCTAACTTCTTCTCAACTGTTTTTAAAACATTTTTATACCTAACCTATTATTTGAAATAGATGCATTCCAAATAATTAGTTTCAATTTAATATGGACTAAATTAAGGAATATGACAAATTTAATAAATCTACTTAATATTTTATATAATTTTATGATAAACAAAATTAAAAATATATTGAAAAATATTTCTTATCCGATACTATCAGTTGCTTAAACCAATCGTGTGTATACGTATTTATATTGACTCGTAACAGGAAAATGAAAATACCCAATTGAATTTAAGTTTTCTGATCTATATTTAATGAGCCACCAAATTCTGAAAGCATACATCTTATTTTATTTTAAAATGCTCTATTTCAATCAACACCCATGTATGAAAATATAGTGTATTAAATATAATCTTTTCTGCTAATATAAACTGACACATTAAAAAAAAGTTCCTCTAAAAAGATTTGAAAATAAAAAAAGCATTGTTTGTTCGACGCCCTTATTAAGCCCTTTTCTTTTTGATATATCAAAGTTTCTGTGTATATAATTCTTAATTTTGTCGTCCTGATTAAAATAAAACTAATTTTTTTATATGTTTTTAAATGATAATATATGTTACTTTCTGAAAATAAAATATGAATAGAATATTATTAATTTAAAACCTATTTATTAATCATTCTTTTTCCCACAATTTAGGTCTAGATGTGCATACATTCTAGATGAGATATGAATAATATGAGCTTTACAAATGAAAACATAATCAACAATTTACGCCTAAACATATTGAGATGACGAACAGATGCAAAAAAACAAAAACAAAACTCAACCAAACAAAGCTGTAGACACGTGTATACTAAACATTACTTGAAGGTATAATATATTTTCTAGATTAGAGATAGAGCTGACAAATAGGGTTCCATACTTAATTTCGTAAAACCTTTTTAAGTCTTGATCAATTTCGAAATTCTAATATAATTTAGGTGATGGTTTACACGAAAGGATTAGAGATAGAATTAATTTAATTATTAGTCCAGACATTAAAAAGTCAGACTACATCTGTATTCACAGAAAAAGGATGAAATAATATTCGTAGATCGATTAAAGGAACTAGGAGATCATAAAATCCTTCATTCTAAAACCAGTTTACAAAAGTAATCAGTTCAAAATATTTCTTATATACACATAATACAATTTTGGTAAACTCATAAACAAAAATGTATCTAAGTTTATCTATACAGAGAACGTTACTTTCAAGATTACATATTATTTATTTCTTTTAAGTATTTATGTTACTTTAATAATTCTCTGTTACGTGCTGTATGCTATGACAAGATTGACTCTGCGTTCACCCTAATAGACTATGGCACTATCTTATAAGCTACGTGCGCGTATAACCCGAACAGGTAGTAAGACGCGGTGCTAATAATAATATAAGCTACGCTATTAGGAGAGGCGTGTGATAAAACGGTGGCCTTTCTGGCTATACGGAGTTTAAAAAACAAAATGTTACATAAAGTCTATGTATTAACAAACTAGTGTTTTTAAACTGACTGTTCAACTCAATTTAAATTGTTTAACATTTTCCAATGTTGCAAACATATGGGCAATTATATCATAAAAAATATTATATTGGAAAAATAAAAGTAATTTGTTTGGTGTTTAAGAATATTTAAAAAATTCTCAAAATAATAACTAAGGTATTGTCCTTTTTATACAATGATTGTTTTTATTACTATCTTAACTCTTGAAACAATATTATTAAGAAACTCGCAATAGCTAATGTTTTGGATAATTCAATATACATATATATATATTCTAAAAGTTTAATAAAAAGTACATAGTCAATTGATTATTTGTATATTGGAAATATTTGTTTGCTATTTATAGTAAAGTTAATTTTTCAATGATAAAGTAGAACCAAAAATTCAAAAATATAGTGATTTAAATCGAAAATATAATTTTTAATAATATAATACTATTTTTGTAATATGGATTTAAGCAAATTTCAAATATGATTTTTGTATTTTCTCAATAAATAATATAGTTGTGTTTGATCCTAATTGATACAAATACATGGAGACATTTACCACTTCCCCACTCCAACCCAAATAAAAATTAGAATTTTCTTTTGTCAAAAAGTACTGTAAGAAAAAAAACACTTTCCTCAACACAAACATTTAAAAAGTGTTTCATTCTAGTATAATCAGGAAACACATTTGATAAACATCTTAAATTAAAAAATGTGCCCTTGTTATAAAGTTTTATTTTCACGAATATTTTTGTGAAACATTTTATATAACATATAACACAGTTATCTATTTTAAAATAAACCTATGGCCATATCAATTCTTGGAAACATTTGAACTTTAGCCTTATTAAGTTGAACTTAGACAGACCTCTTCAATCAGAGCTAATAAAATATACATTTATGAAAAAATAAATTGAAAATTAAGATAACCTTTCAAAATCATACAGATATTTGGTATCATGGTTTAGGTTGAGATTTATTTCTGTATTTTAAAAATTATTCTGAAAGTTATAGTTAATTTCTGAGATATCTAATCTTAATCAAGTTGAAAGGAACCCTACTTAATTCCTCTCACGCATCCAAGGGTTTAAATCTTAAGATAATTTAAACACTTCCTGAAAAATAAATTGAAAATTAAGATAACCTTTCAAAATCATATAGATATTTTGTATCATTGTTTACGTTGAGATTTATTTCTGTATTTTAAAAATTATTCAGAAAGCTATAATTAATTTCTGAGATATCTAATCTTAATCAAGTTGAAAGGAACCCTACTTAATTCCTCTCACGCATCCAAGGGTTTAAATCTTAAGATAATTTAAACACTTCCTGAAAAATAAATTAAATACCTAAAATCCTGTCAAATTAATTGATTATATGATCATAAAATGGTAGGTAGGCCTAGTCGCTTTCAAATTAGTATTTCATATTTAAAATGTTTGCTTGGTGCTCGTTATCCAAATAAAATGTCAGAGGGGAACGGAAATTGAGATTTGCCAACGAAATTTTTCAAGCGTGATTTTAAGACGTGGTTTGAACCTAATTTAAATTAACAAAATTTCTCTAGCTAGGTTTTTCATAATTATTTTTTATTTCCTATAGTTATTTGGATGTGAGCAAATGAGGAGTTCACCAACTTCGAAGTTAAAATACTTTTTTTTT
>CABFOW010002679.1:61031-86593 GCA_902141385.1 Timema californicum | reverse complement strand
CCCCCCCCCCCCCCGAAGTTAAATTCTCTCTACGCATATGCTGTTTTTCTTCTATGATTAACTGTAAAAAAACAACGAAAAATTACCAATATACCAGTAGCTGTATTAGTACGTAAGCTATACTTACACTATATTAATAATCAATTGCTCCACATAATAATAAAGTTTCAAGTTTTGACCCCACTGGTATCCTAAACAAAGTATTTTGGGAGAAGAAGGGGTAGCCAGGGGAGGGGAAAAATTTATAATAATTTAAAACTAGGATTATGAAAGCCCAAGCTTCAACAATATTGATAAATTAACAAAGTTTAGTAATAAGTTAATTTATAATAAATATATCATTATCAAAGCGTAGCAAGCTAATTTTTTTAGGGAGATGTCCACTAGAAAGTTGACATAATACGTCGATATCATTTTTATATAACAATATATTTGTAGAGGGGGAGGGGTTTTATGTGTGTACTCTATAAATGCACGTATAGTCTTAATACTACTACTACTACTACTACTACTACTACTACTACAACTACTACTACTACTACTACTTATTATTATATTTTACTACTTTTCTCAGCTTTACTAACTTGTTTCATTTCAAGGAGCACCCTTTATTCTCCGATACCATTGGGATGTACCATAAGCCATATGTGTTTTTTATTTATCAACACGTCTACCTACCTATCCAGGTTGTACACACTTATGAAAAGTAGACTAATTGAGGTAGGGATGAGGAAGGAAGCATTTTAAAGGTAAGCTAACCGCTTTGCGTTGAAAGAGAGTTAGAAACTATCTAGGAAAACCACCCTGAGTAAACTATACCAGGATTTGAAGCCCGATCTCTCAGTCATCAGAAGACCAGTTAACATGATTGTGACACCTTGCACCATTCGGTCACTGAATCGGGTAAACTATCTGTCATTTGAAGCGTTAACAGAGCTATTGTTACAATACTATATTTAAGTTTATATACGTATATGTGTAAACCCCATCCTCCCTCTCCCAATTAGGGAGTCCATAAATTCCCAAGGGGTCCCCCTATTTCCAACGATCCCCTTTTGACACCCATGATTTTTACTTTTTTAACAAAACCCCAGGACATTACTTTTAGTAGATTGTACTCAGACCATATATAGCTACATGTCATGATTCACAAGATAATGATGTAAGATTGTAGTCAGAACATATATAGTTACATGTCATGATTCACAAGATAGTGATGTAAGATAGTAGTCAGACCATGTATAGCTACATGTCATGATTCACAAGGTAATGATGTAAGATTGTAGTCAGACCATATATAGCTACATGTCATGATTCACAAGATAGTGATGTAAGATAGTAGTCAGACCATGTATAGCTACATGTCATGATTCACAAGGTAGTGATGTAAGATTGTAGTCATACCATATATATAGCTACATTACTTTAAGCGTAGTTTACCAAAGATGGATAATACGACTGTACAGGTGGTGAAACTATAGTACAATTAGTTGTTTCTCGACTAACCCGCTTCGGTGGCCGCATGCTCTAACGTGCTACTCTCGTGATAGACTAGGCGGCCGATTACGGATAGATCGAGTTTCAAATCTTGGTCGGGTGTCGGGGTTGGGGGTATTTTATTCTCCCTAAAACCATTAGCGTAATTAGTACATAAACGTATGGCCCTAATGGGTAGTAGGACGTGGAACTAAAGAAATAAAATTGAAAGTATTTTTATCGTACAGTTGGCAACATTGCTCGATCGTGAATCACATGAATTCCCCCGCCGTTTGAAAAGTACAGGAAGTTGATTAATCAGACAGTTATAGACTAAACAACTATAAGACCAAAACAATTACATTTATACAAACTGTCTAATAAAATGTAATAGCTTTAATTGTTTTTTTGTAAGCTCAAGGACAAGTTGTCGCAGTACAATTTTATTTTATTTATGTTCTCCTCATATTACCCGCATGGTCTTAACACATTTAGCTTATCTAATAAGGTAGAAATGGGGAACGTAAAAATTAATGAAAATGTGCCCACATGCGTTTGCATTGAGGAAGATTAGGAAACTATGTAGAAAAAAATATCCTCAGTACATCCAACCTGAATTTAAACTCCGACATACCCGTCATCATCAAACCAAACGATACGATTTTGACGTTAAAACAATGCGCCCACCAATTCGTCTTTTCAAATTTAATCTGACTAAAAATTGAGAATAATCTAAGCATAGTAAAGAATATAAATTTGTCGAGTACTTAACCAAAATTACATTAATATATTTAGTTATATTTGGAAGAAGGGATGGTGGATAGAAACATAAAAGGAACAGATACAATATGGCTTTTACAATGAAAAGAAGAACATAGTTCACATTTTACATTACTGTCATTGAACAAAGAGGTAATTGCTGCTTCTTGAAGAAAACCGATCGTTACCAACCAATCTTCCGACCTAGGTTTCATTCTATCGGAACTAATCTGGAGGGAGTGTGAAACGCACAGCGCAACTTCCTAAAAAAGGGAAACAAAAAACACAAAAGGGACAGAAAGAGGGGGAAAAACACACATAGAAGAAACACAAATGCTAAAACAAATAGGATAGTCCAGTCAAAGAAGACCAAAAAAGGTCGAATAGGGGAAATAATTCGTGTAGTCACAAATTTTTGTACAGTTGTAGGGGAGAGTACCATGAACAACATACTAGAAATGCTGACCGTTGGTGGGTGAACGGGGGTGGGGGTGGGGGAGAGTTTAAAGGTCATTCTTCCACGTTATTCTCGTATAACTCTAAAACCGTGGCCTCTAACGAAAATATGTCCATGTACAAAATTAAACAACATTAAATTCCCTACAAAAAGATCTTATTCATTTTTTCTCTAGGATGAATTGTTTATGATATGCACGAGATGGAATAATTCCGGATTATTAAAAATAGTGTTTTAATGGTATAACATTAATGTTTAATGTTAAATGAAGTGGGTTCAGACCGAATATTAAGTGTCTGTACAACATATAAATGCAGTAGTGCTGTATTAAGGGATAAATTGTGTGCTGGGAATATGTAAAGGGAGGGGGGTTAGAGGGCTGAAGCGTGAGCGAAGGCAGGTGGCCACCTACGTGTTATGGGACTTCAGACATTTGATCATCGGAAAAGCAATGCATTACGGCAGATTACTGTTCTTGACTTGAACATGCTGAATCCCATTTCAGCCGACTTATTTACACCCACCTTGCAAGATATTCTGTGGATGTGTGGTAAGTGGCTCCACTTAGTGCAACCCCCTTCAGAAGTGCAAGTCATTCCTGAATGGAAGGGATTTATTTAGTTTGTCAGTAACATAATCAATGGTGAAAGAAGTTTAGTAAAATTCCTGCCATTCATTAATTAACCACCAAGTGACTACAAGTCTGTGTGCACGGCTTTACAATACGCTACCAACGATAGCCAGCAGCAAGGTGCCGCAATTTGTTTTGTTACTTTCGACCAACCGTTGTACATAAAGTAGTCTCGAGAAATCCAGTCTGGGATAATTTCCGTGAGATTGGGAGAATTTCATACACTCATGTCCTTCATGGGGTGCATTGGTCACACAATGGCAGGGTCTGGGCTGAAAGACGTGTTATGTCTAGTTTATGCTGAAAATTCAGTCGACAAGATCTTAACTGGGCATGCTTTCAGCAAAGCCGTCCGAGGACGTTTACTTGTTCAAGCTGTTTTAGCTCGGATCGTTCTTGAAGAAGCTAGCGTCTCTGAAGAAGAAAATAAGCAGATTATCAGCATTTTGAGCAATATAGAAGATCTTACTATACAAAAAATTGAGGGGGATACTTGGTTGGCATCAATTTTAAATAAATTAAAGAATGAGCTGGATCGTGTCGAGAAGAACGGGCCTACCGCTGCTTTGTGGGTGCAATATTTTAACATGGTTTCATTAATGAAGAAGTTAATAGATTCTGAGCACCGTGGCGATTGGAATGGCCACTCGGTTTGTGTTCAGAAAATGATACCATTCTTCCATGAAAGCGGTCATTTTCAATATGCAAAATGTGCCCATCTTTAAGTTCAATACATGCTATATTGAAAACTAGCCACCCACATGTGTTCAAGGATTTTGCAGATAAGGGTTATCTCACCATAAATCAAACTGCTTCATGTTGGCAGGGCTTTGGTCAGACATGACCAAAAAGCAGACTCTAATGCGCTCCATGGAAAGCTCAGGTGGCCTGACGCGAGGAAGAGGAATAACTGATTCTGTTCTAACGAAGTGGGTTGGTGGGTCCCCTGGAGCAACCGCCATCTGCTCGTCAATATAGGAGTTTAATGGAGTGATTTTTTCAAGTGGGGAGCAGCATGTTGATTTCCGTCTATCACGGCAAAATAGGGATGGGCAAGACCGGGCAAAGATTTATGAGTGGTTCAATGACCATCCTCCTTTTCCGAAAATAATTTCACTTATGTCTCTGGTAACAGGGATAATCAGAAACTCAAAAATAAATAGTCACCGAGCCCTAGAAATCGGTACTGCAACCATGCAAAGTTTTGTTGGTTGTAATTTTGGTGTCATAAAACAGTCTAAGAAGAATGTGGTGTTGTCATTGGCTATTATGAGCAATGCCGTAAAAGTGAACGGTGAAACAGTGACTGTAGACCCTTTGACCATTTTCCAAAGAACTTCCATTGCAAAAAAGATTGATGAAGATGTTGCACAGCTCATGGAATATGAATTATCTTCATTCCCATTGGCTCTCTGTAATGAAGGGGTAATGAGGTAGGAAATAAATTTTCTCTCTACGATGCTTTTCCAGAGGATAATTATGAAACTCATGATCTACGAACGAGCACCAATGTATTAGATGGAGGCTTCCTCCTTCACCGCGTGAAATGGAATATGGGTACCAAGATTTCTGTACTTTGCGATCAATACATAGCCTATGTACTCAAACATTACGGTCAAAACTGTACTGTGGTTTTCGATGGTTATGGCGACGTCAACAGTACAAAACGAGCAGAGCAGAAGAGAAGGGGCCTCACAAAAACTTCGGTTGACATTAATTTTAATGAAAGTATGAATGTCACTGTTCAACAGGAGCATTTTCTCGCAAACGAGAATAACAAAACCATGCTTATTCAATTCCTCAGTGACAAAATGGCAGCGAGGGGAATAGAAACAGTAGTTGCTACAGGGGATGCTGATGACACTATAGTGAGATGTGGGTTAGAGAAAGCTGCCCTACATCCCACTGTCACAATAATAGGGGAAGATGTCAGCTTGATTGTTTTACTCATTGCTTTTGCACGACCAAGGAGTAACGTATACTTCATGAAGCCGGGCAGGGCAAGGTGGAATCAAAATGGTTTTCAACAAACAAACTCCAACAACCTCCTTTTGCTGAAACCATCCTCCTCCTCTATGCCTTTAGTGGGTGTGACACCACCTCCGCCATTTACAACAAGAGTAAAGGAGGAATGGTTAAGCTATTCAGCAAGATTCCTAGGCAAATTAAGTAAATATCAGACCATTTTACTAACCCCTCGACACCAGCAGACAAGGTCGCACAGGCTGGTGAGAAGATGTATTTAGAAATGTACCAAGTGGGGATGGAACCGAAGGGAGGATGAATCGCTCACCCCTGTAACAACCGAAAAACCGGCATTCCATGTTCCATGTACATGTACGAATGGTGCACTGTTACTCGATCTTCAAGATGATGATGATAATGATGATGATTCAATTGTTGATTTTTGAAATTTACACATTCAAGATAAGAGTTTTGTTTTTAATAAGTAATGTAGTTGTTCTGTTCTAAGTTCATTTATCATTAAAGATTAATTTCATACCGTTAAAACACTATTTTTAATAATCCGCAATTTTTCCATCCCCTGCATATCATAAACAATTCATCCTAGAGAAAAAATGAATAGTATCTTTTTTGTGGGTAATTTAATGTAGTTTAATTTTGTACATGAACACACCTTTTCATTAGAGGCCACGGGTTTCGAGTTATACGGGAATAACATGAAAGAATGACTTTAAACGCTTGCCCCTCCCCCGCTAAGCCCCCAACGGTCAGGATTTTTAGTATGTTGTTCATGGTACTCCCCCCTACCACTGTGTAAAAATTTGTGGCTACATGAATTATTTCCCCTAATTTTACTTTGTTGACTGGACTAGGAGAAACGTATGAAAGACTTGAACAAGCGAGATCCAACGAGTGAATGAAGGTTTGGTTACCGTCATGGATTGTACTGGCCACTGTGTACATCCAATATAATCGCTGAAGAAATTGCAGGTACTATGGCGAAAATCTTTATCTTTGTTCTCTCTGTCAGCTGTTGCCAAATCTCCTCGCTCTCATTTCTGAATGATGGTGGTGTGCTGGGGTAAGAAGGAGCTACTGGCAACATCGATTAACCAGTGTTGCGAAACTTGTCTTATATTTGAGGGGAGATTGATCTCACCAAAACGAGAAAACTAGAAAACGACAACGCTGTTTCCCAATAGTAGCCATACACTTCCCTCAGAGATGATATCCAGTATATTAGACTATTGGTGCGCACACACCCATTGAATTATGGGTAAGCAACTGACCGCATAACTCACTGAGCGTGTGTACACTACTAAGATTCCCACTAGCCTCCGCAACCAAGTACGTGTCGTGCCATAAATTACATTCACCCTGTTGGTCGCTACCACCTAATTTCATTGCTGAGGGAACTGGATGATTATTATTGAGCAACAGCGTTGTCATTCTTTTGTTTTCCGTGATCAGTCTTCCTTCGAATGTATATCAAATTTGGCAATGCTGGACTGTCGTGGTTGCCAGTTTTTGGTACCTTTTCCTCCAGCACAGTCGTAAAGTTACAGTCGTCTGAGTCTCGGCATCCTAATAGCTAGCTCAAAAACATTAACCAAATAAACACTCATATTTTATTAGTACTTGTAAAATATTTGTTATTGATCACGATAAGGTTTTATTTGTATGTGTTGGTTATGTGTTTTTTTACCGTAAGGCTGTGGAATTATTGTTTTATGTGCATATTGATATATTTATTTGAATAATAGTGTATTGTATACATTTAAAATATAACACAAATTATGGAATCTCCGGCTTGTTACAAACAATTGCATTCCAAGAGGAAAATATTTAGTAGTAAAGAGCAATGGTGTTAAATGTCTACACCTATTTTCGTAAAGACGGAACTCGTTCAGTAAATTAAGTGTTAATGCAGACTGCAGAAGCTTCAGGCGTGTCTTATAAGTTAGTAATTTCTATTGAATAAGAATTCAAGACTAAGGGAAAGTTATCGACACCAATCAAAAAAGTAAATAACTGCACTCAAATGAAGCGCTTGGATAAATGACAGTTTTAATCAAGCAGCAATTCGAAGAAAGGTACATTCACTTTACCGTAACAATGAATTACCTACCCTAAAGAGAATTAAAACTTTGATTGAAAGTGATAGTTAACTGCCTAATTGTTTATTGACGACACTTCAGAGGTTTATTATAGATATTGGCTTTAAATTCATTCGACAAAAGCGTGACTCTTTGCTTCTATAAGGAAATGATATTATTGCGTGGCGAGGCGACATCGTTACTTAAGAGCTATTAAGAAGCACAGAGAGTGCAACAGGAATATTGTTTTCACAGACAAAACCTGGTACAATTCTGGGCACACAACTTCAAAATCGTGGATGGACACAGCAATTGCATCTTCTTCACAAGCAAGACGAGAAGGCCTAACTACAGGAAAGGTATTTCTTGGGAATAAACTATGAATAAGATGGAGCTTATAGAAATTATGGACAAAGTAAGAGGCAATTATGACCGTAAATATATTATTGACGAGATCGCTAAAGGTTCTGGACATGAAGTTCTACGATTGCCACCTTATCACTGTGAGCATAATCCCATTGAAGGAATTTGGAGTCAAATTAAAATATTTGTTGCTCAAGAAAACAATACATTTAAACTTTATGATGTTCATCACCTAATAGAAGGAAAGAGAAATATCACAAAAGAACACTGGCGAAATTATGTTCATGATGTAATAGAAGTTGAAGCAACAATGTGGGACGTAGACGGGCTTATAGAAAAAATGCACGACAGTGTAGTGATAAATTTGAAGGACAATTCCTCAAGCTCTGAAGATGATGATAGTGACGTTGATCCATTATCTGATTAAGAACAAGTAAGAATGTAATTTATATCATTTAGTATAAAATGCTTGTTGTATATTAATTTTGAGTAAAAAAGCTTTATACATAAAATAGTTTAAGCATGATTACGTGAGGAATAGAAAAACGTTAGTAAACTTCAATCTTGAAAAAAAAAATACGATTGTGGAAATAGTTAATGTTTCTAGAAAAGGCTGTACACCGATAGGAAATGTTATTAGTTATATTCATAGTAATTTAGTAAGGAGAATTATATTAATAATTATTCAAAGGAACGCCTAATAAAAGCAGTATACAAAAGGATCTAATTAAAAAATGAAAAGATAATAAGATGAAATAAGAGGTAAAAGTTAAAAAAACAGCATGAAAATTAATTTAAAAAACATATTGAGTATTTAAGACAAGAACCTTTAAAAAAATAAAAATATAGAATAAAGAGTCAGACTATAATATATTGTTACATCAATATAGAAGAGAATATGGATTGACCAACAGAATAATAGTAAGACTAGTAATAATAAAAACTTATAATAATCCTATTAAAGAGTATAAATAGAGTAGAAAATAAGAAACAATTAAATGGAGTAAAATACAGGAAACATATTTAAATTAAGACAAGAAACAGTACAAATGAAAAATCACATAGTATAAGGTTACAGGTTAAAAGATTAAAACATTATATAAAGAAAGATATAAGTATATTAATGAATAAAAATAATTAACAGTTTAAGGTAAAAATGTTAATAAATAAACTGTTGACTTAAGAAGAGTTAAAATGTAATAATGAATGTGAACAGGGAGTATTATGCAGAAAATTAATTTAATAGAGGTTAGAGAAGTTAATTATAAGAGTAGAACTTGGAAGAAAAACGAATTATATAGAATAGTGAAATAAATGTTAAATAAAAATTTGTTGACTATATAAACTTTCCTTAGCTGATATTTAGTTCCACTCCTTAAGCCTTGAACGCCAAAAGGTAGGTTGACTTGACTACATGTTTCAACTTACAAAGTCATCATCAGGTCTATAAATTAGGGGTGGATGTTATCCCTGTCACTCCAAAGGTGTAATAGTTTTTTCAAGCTATACCGCTTTTATTAGGCGTGCCTTTGAATAATTATTATGATAGGAAATGTGTGCCACATTGTTTACAATGAAGGATTTCCGAAAAAACCCTCCCCCCATCACTTCCCAACAACCCAAAGTTAGAAGATTTGGCAAGCGGTAACAAAGAGAGAGCGAAGATAAATATTTTCTCTATAAGACGTGCAGTTACCTCAGCTATGAAATTAGGTGTAGTGCGCGGGGTGACCTTGGTCTAGTCTCCCATATGACTCATATGACTAGTATGAAACGTGACATATTGCTGGTCGTCTCGTCTGTTCGCGTTTTATATCTTTGCAACACACGAAGTGGGAGCTCACATAGCCACGGAAAAGAGAAACAAACGAAATAACCAGAGTTGTCAAATTTACGATCTGAATACTAATTTTACTCTAATTTCAGCACCTGTACTATCTAATATTTGGGATATTTCCTAAAAGTAGTATCCTGAGGCTCTGCTGCAAAGCAAACATATAATACACTAATTATTAATATCCAGGATGTTCTTGGGTTAGATGGCTACACTTTGGGAAATGTTAGTGGACCAAAAAACTAACTCAAAATGTATTTTGGAGAGCTACTCATTTTAGCTTACTTCACGCAAACTGTAAAATACTAATATATATGTGTATATATACTCATCAGTGGAAGAGGGTAAGTGCTATCATCAGGCAAATTAGATACCTCACAGGATGAATGGCTCATTTTATTTTCTTATTTATATTTAGTACATTGGCATATAAGTGTGATATATATATATATATATATATAAATATACTTAGTATACCTATATTCGTCAAGTTAAGATGCAGGAATCGAACCTAAAATTCTTATCACAGTGGTAGGTGCAATGCTTACATATCCAAGCAGTTGGGCAGTATTGGTACTACTACAGCTATATAAATACTCAAGGTGGGCATTTGCAAATTGTTCGTCTTGTGTGAACATAATTTTAAATATGAATTATTTTGTTTGTGATGTGAAAATAACAAATCATTTAGCTGGGTGGGGTTAATTCTCTAGATCTTGGCCATTTGACCTTATCTTACCTCTGCTCTCCTGGCTTAGGGAGGAATTAATTTCTGGGGGGTGACCTGGTGGTATAGGGATAAGGTGTTAGACTTCTGTGCAGGGGCTCCGGGGTCTAATCCTTGGTCCCAGCACAGATTTATCTGATTACCAAACCCTTCCTTCACCTCTGACAAGACGTGTATTAGTAACAGCTTGTGAATGTGGGGAATGCCAGGGCTCCACCGTGGTTCGGATCCCACGTTAAACTGTAGGTCCTTCATTTCATCTCACAATCATCCTACCATTACACATTAGCATAAGTGCGTACAAACCGAAAGGCTAGTAAGGCGCGGTGCTAATAATAATAATAATAACATTTTTGGGGTGGGGACACCTTTAAGGTGAATTACATCATCACCAGATGGTAGAATGAATGATACGCGAGAATGATGTTGGTGGAAAGCAGAGGGGACCTACAGTTTAACATGGGCTCCGAACCACGATGGAGCCTGGCATATATATGAGCAGTTTCTTGTCCCCCCCGTTATAGAATGGTTTGACTATAAAGGTAAGGATGTACGATTTAAATCAGGTGCTACATAAGGTTTGTTTTGAAAAAAAATTTATTACAACTATAATACAATCATTTAGACATATAATTAATACAAACGTTTTTCAAAATTACGTTAAAATATTAACTACATTCAATTGATCAATATTTACAAATTAATTATGTACAACCTATCATCAAAGAAATAAATATATTGGGAAGATACGTTGTTAATAACCCAACAGTTATTAAAGGGAGATATATGTTGAAAATTGTGTTAATATCATAAACGTATTTAAAAATCAATAAAATACGGAAATATAGGCCTGTATGATAACTATATTATGGTAAATACAAGTTTTTACAATGTAAACTAATAAACCCTTCTCACTACTCTGTAACTAACAAGATTATGAGTGAATACCTGTATTTATAAAAATAGTTATATTTTATATTAATTTATATTTTCAGTACCTTTCAATATAAACTAGTTACTTAATATATACACCAACTATATTTTTTCGATAAAGCTATATTCGAGTTAAAACAATAGTATTGACATTTTATTACAATACCAGACTTACAGGTGTGATACAATTAATCAACAGAGAAGTTGTAATAGTTTAATTCAAGTATCTTGCAGAAATAATTTTTTTGCCGTTGTTGAAGATTTGGCTATTTAAAATAAATGCAAGCATTTTAACCAAAGTGAGTATATATCTTTGGAACTGTTGAAAGATACATAAAACAAAGATTTTTTCTTTACAAATTTTACTATATTATTATTGTTATTAGCACCGCGTCTTACTACCCGTTCGGGTTATACGCACAATTTTACTATAAAAGCAAATTAAATATTATAAATTAACAAGTACAGGAATTTATACTGGGTGTAGTTTCATTCTTCTTAATTTATTACTTAAAAACTTCAAGGATGGACCACTTAAATTTGCTTTTAGATAAAAATTAAAACCTAATGAAAGATTCTTACAAGTTAAGTTTGATTGTTATATATTTTAAATATTATTTTTTGTCCTGCGTAAATATTTTTTTTTAAACATTAACAAAACTAAAAGTTTGACTTATGAAACATCATAAAAGTAAACATGTTTAAAAAAAAACTCCTTTATCCATAGCTGCCTCTTATTTAACTTTGTAGATGTCCATTCATATTACGATAAAAAAAAAAAGTGAAATTAATATTGAAATCGACTCAAGATTTTTACAAATTATAACTTTCACAATCTGTTAAATATAGCACATTAGTTAGCTCGGTTTTGATTTACAGAGTAGCTTGGATGTATAAATTAAAATTTATATAAGTAATAATTATTCATGTGACATTTATCTCACATAAACAGGGTAGCCATGATAAAGACATCTCACATATTTTATCGTGTAAATTCACTTTGTATGTTAAGTGTAGTAAACACTTTGTTTGTGATGTTATTGCGAATACACCTTTAATATTTTTTTCAAGGGACATTAAAAAGAAGTATCTTGTGGGCTTTTGAGTCGTTAAATGTCACTGAACAAGAAGTTATGTCCTATATAAATGAAGTAGCTTCATTAGTTACTGTCTGCATATGGCAAATAATACTCTACTCTCATTCAATAATTTCATCATAAGCTTGGTTAACAGTGATGGGTATTTATCTAAATTAAGGAGAACAATTATTTTTCTCTTTTGGATATAAATAAATAGTAGAATTGTACGTATGTTCGAGGTTATATTAAATCAGTATGCGCTTTATTATTTTATTTGAAGGATACAAATCCTACCAAATGCAAGGTTTGATATTGTACGACGTCCAGAAAATTCTACCATTTTCTGAGTTAGTGGCACGTCCTAAAATTTAGCCACATAAAATGTTAGAGCATGGCGTAGCCAAAAATTCTATGCACATAAAAGGTTAGAGAATAGCGTACCTAAAAAAGATTGCCATATTAAGGGTTAGAGTGTGGCATATAAAAAAAAAGATTGCCAGATTAAATCTTGCAATGTGGCATACTCGAAAAGCTTGTCAGATGCAAAGTTAGAGCGTGCTGTGTCCGAAAATCTTGCCCCATGCAAGTTTAGAGTTTGATGCAAATTATTGCTTCCTGTTCAGTACTTAGCCATTCACAGATAATGAATTACGCATGCGCGCATGGAAAGTTTTGTTAATATTGCAACAATTCCTCTCATATGGTTAAATTTATGGACCATACTAACGTACATAACTGTGTATTTTGAGCTTAAGATGGTTATTTCTATATAATAGCATTCAAAACCTGTAATTTTAATTTTGTATTTAAAAGATAAAAGCTAAGACTATTTTCTTGCCTTAAATAATATTAATTTTTTCTGGACATTACTACACAAGTTAAGGTAGTGCACATTTTTATTGTCAATTAATTCCTTGTATATTATGTTTTTAGAATCTTAATGGAAATATTCGTTTTACTGAGGGAATATTTTATTTGTGACTAGCCATAGATGAGTAATTAATTGAAATATTGTGAGTAAAATAATAGTTATCAAACCCTGATACATATCAGTATTTCAGGAAGATTCCAGATTAGATTAATTACATTAATAACCAAAATACTTGTTGTCTACAACTTTAAAAGAGAACTATACAAATATTTACATTATTATTAGTTAACTTGACATACTTAGTCGTACGAACATACATGTTAAGGTAAAGCAATATACACAATTCATACAAGTATCAATACAAATTTTCCTGGGCATATTTTTTGTAATTTTTCACGTGTGATAATTCAATTTGTGAGGAGTGTTCCTTTTAAAATTTCTTAAAATAAACTGATCATAAAATAAACACAAACATTTTATTTTTATAAATGGGAAGCATATAGATAGTTAATAATTTCTGGAGCATACATTCTGGAACAAATTGTCACTGTATAAACCTTTCAGGTGTTGGTCTTATTAAAATAAATCAAGATAAAACTCTCAATACCACAATAAAATAAAAATTACACCACACTGGAATTATTTAATTTAGGGTCATGTTAACCAAACAAACATAATACTAATAAAATATATAATCATATTTTATACATTGAATTATATTTTTACCACTTTTATCTTATCAAAGGTACGGGTAAGGTGAAGTATATAAACTTCCTAAATGGGTATATTTTGTACTGTTAAATTTAAAATGAACCTCATCGGAGGGCATGCCGTTTAAATGTCAAGCACATGTATTCTTGTTTTCCGGTAATCTCGAATACCAGCCGGATGTAGTAAAGTTATTTTTTCCAAATTTGTTGTAGACTCTAAAAACCCCGAAAATGCAGGAAATTTTCCTATAAATTCTATATTCTAGTCATACCTACCATATTAATTTAATTAATTACTATATGCATATAGCCCGATCTGGCAATGAGACTCGGAAAAAAACATTAATATTTCTTTAAAATTTTCCCTTTTCTTTTAAACGAATTTTAAATATATATATTTTTAATCTACAGCCTGTGCTCTCAGATGTAAAAGCGTTGAAGGGTTGATTTTTTCCCCCTGAAAGAGATGGGTTTTTATCTCGGTGGGGTCAGAATTTAGGTGATCCAATGTTAGGTAGGAGTGTGAGTGAATAAGGGATTACTAAAGGCGCATTAAGCGTTCATAAAAATACAATAACCATACAAACAAAGTGTATAATATATACAGGATGGGCCAGAAAGAATTGACACATTTAATAGCACTATATTTTTACTATTTTAACTACCAGTTGTTTCAAATTAAATTTAAAATAACAAGATATCGACAAACTTCTGCATAGATTTTTTTTAAAATAATTCAAGGGTATGTAGAAAATTCGAACTCTTTTCTGTTGTTTTAAATTTAATTTGAAGAATTTATTATTTAAAATGGTAAATATATATTGTTATTAAAGGTGTCAACACATCCTGCCCTTCCTTGTATAAGGGGTTGATATAAATTGTATCTCTTGGCTGATAAATTTCAAGAATTATATACATAAATAGACGCATATCTACAGAATATTTAATCAATCAACCAAATAGCTTATTATACATCTCAGAAATCAGCTTAAACGCCCCATACGGACATTTAGAGACATAAGAGAACGTTTGTGAAAGGCAATGGAACCTTCTATAAGTTATAACAATGCATTTTAAATTATTTCGAATTTAATTAAATATTTAATCAGGCTTGCACCATCTGAGGATTTAAAAAATATATTTATCCCTTATTTTAAATAGTGAATGTTTGTTCAACAATATGTTCACAGAACTAAAAACAAGATACATTCCATTTATCCTCAAAGGTAAGAAGCGTACCTTTAATGTTCCCACATAAGGGTAAGACTGCTACCTTACAGAGGAAAATAAGTGTACCTTACTTATCATAATGATAAAACTTCAAAGTGTTGTAATACTTATTGATATTATTATCAACATTTAGTAGTCATTGTTATTTTATACAGATGGTTTGGATCAATTTTTTCTTCAATCTAAATCTCGAATCAGAATCCAACAATTTTTCTCTGATCTAGAATCTAAATTAATAATAATAAAATTGAAATCTAACATCTCCCAAGAAAATAGTTTCTTCATAAATGTTTACTGACATTAAACATTGATCTCAATATTTAGTTGTTATATTTAATGAGATTTGAAAAACAAAAACGACAATTTTTATTTAACATTTTTGAAATTATGGTTAATCTATTTATGATTTATATCAATATACAGGGTGTTTATAAAATACATTCGGGGTTTCAAATTAAATTTTATTAATTAAAATTACAAAATATCACTTAAATTAATATGTATATCATTGAAGGTCATATATTCAAGTTTTTTTTGTGACCAATACACTTCGACTTGTGCCCCATTCTACCACATTTGATAGATTTAGTATGAATTTTTAAAACCCCGGAATTCTTTTATAAACAGCTTGTATATTTGCTTTTGCTCACTGCTTAAAATTGTGATTTCAAATCAAGACTTTAAAATTTGGATTCGAGATATTTGTGGGAGTGATTTTTTTCCCCCTCCAGATCATGAATCCTTCTTATACTAAAGGTTTCAAGAGATTCGATGAGTCAAGCGTCCCATTTAAATTATGTCTTCGTTAAGACTTATAATTATCTTTTAGTTGGCTGCCTACATTCGCAGAAACTGTTGGTAGGACTGTGCAGCTGTCTCTCTTCTCAGCGGTTTGGACGTCGTTGGAATTCAAACCGTCCAGTTTTATTGGCGCGTTTTTACCTTTCGATTGATTTTGTTTCCTCGCCTCGCTGTGAGTCAACCCGTAGAAGAAATAGATTAGGAAACCTGAGAACATGAGTAATATTATTTTATTATTACTATTTAACACCGCGTATTACTACCCGTTCGGGTTATACGCTTCAAGTACTAATTACGCTAATGGATTAGGAATTGGGAAGGTTGAATAAGAGTAAGTGAACCCGCATTTGTGTGGAGGGAGAGTGGAAAACCTCGATCTCCCTGTCCTCAGCAGTCGAGTTAAACACGACTAGCGCGTTTGCCAACTACGCCACCGAGAGGGGTAACAGGAGTACTAATAGTACAAACTCTATTAAAGTACAGTTTTTCATAGAAAGAGCCTTATCTCACAGTTATAAGAGTTGCCAGATCTACTGTCCCGTAGTCATACATCAATTCATTTGATCCGCAGATGTCACTTTTGATATATTTTATCAATAACTATGAAATAACATTAATAATACATTAAAATTGGGTCAACTTTGTCAGAAAGAAATGTGTTTGTATTTACTAAAAAGGTTTTTCATAATAAAATTGGACTATGACAAGGCCGCCCAGAGTATTCAAGGGGTCTGTAGCAATGACATTTTAGGGGGCACCTTTCTCAAAAATAATAAATTTAGTATATGTGCTTAAATTATTATTACTTGCATATTATTTAGGCTGTATATAAATATACATTATTTACACTAAGCTATATTTATCATAAAAACCAAATAGCCAAAGCTATTGTATAGTTGTTTTAGTAAGGATTTACACGCTTATAGATATAATCTGCTGAAAATTGAAAAATGACGCCTGGGCATGGGAATCGAACTCGGGAGCTTTGAATTAGTACGCCAATGATCTAACCACTGAGCTATCCAGAAATCGTCCCGTACCTAAGATTATTTTTCACTCATTTTTTAAGGCAGATTCCATGATGGACGTGCGGAAATCATCGTCTACAAATATGGATCATACTAACCGCCTTTAAGATAACAGGACTCAGAAAATGGTTTTAAGCCGCAGAAATACTTGATACGCCCTCCCCACATTCTATAGGTAGCCCCGGTGGCTATTATTTATGTAAAGTATCTGTGGTGGTCACTTAATAGGAGGAGGAAAATTAAATTCAAATTAGGTTAATGCATCACCGTTCATTTGAGGATAGGTCGTGAAAAGAGTATCGTGTGGCAAAATCTATTATATATTTTAAATTTTTTTTAGCATCCATCCTGCACTTTATATCAACACACAGATTATATTAGCACACGACGTATCAACTAAATTAACCTAAGAAAGGTCCCCCAAGCCTACACACCCAGCCCTAGTACACAGATATATTACTACTAATTGGATTGAAAGGCAAACCCTCTGTGATCAACATCCCTAGAAATCTAACTTGATTCTCATAGAACTTGTGGTCGGACGCTATGATCATTTGGCGAAGGGAACGAGATATGTCGGCATTTTACGGTTGTAGCTGTACAATAAGTTGCCCACGAACAGTGGGAATTAAACTCACCTATGGCGAGCCAAAGTGTGAACCGTATCCAGGTGTTGGAGTCCAACATGAGCATGAGGTAGACGTTGATAACGATACTGAGGCCCGGGATCAGTGGTACGAGAGGAACCTAGGAGAAAAATAAACAAGGATGGTAAATACAATATTATACAGTAGCCCCATGGCTTCTTTGGTGCTGACTGACAGATCACAGCTAACTTCTGACCGATTTGAAAAGTTACCAGACCAAATATGTATCCCTACGCCGAACCATGTGATCTGCAAAAACATGTGTTTAGCAGCTTTCACTTTTGACAGTCAAAATTTAGGTATATGCCTAAATGTTGACTGTCAGAAGTCAGCTGTGAGCTGTCAGTTAGCACTAAAGAGGCCATGGGGCTACTGTATATATTGAAATTGATATGGTATACTTTATATGCCCTGTTCACAAATAGCTCTAAAATTCTGTTTATGGAGGGCTTTGGGCAATTAATTATATGCTATTCCACAAAAATGGTTTTGGGATGTAGGTTATTGTGAGATATTAATACATATTGACGTTGTCTACCTATGACGTAACAGAAATTCGTGATAGGATTTTCCAGGTTAATGTATTTACGTTATACTCGGTGAACTATCAAGAAATATATAGCATTGAAACAAAAAACATAAATTCTTAGATAAATCCAAATCTGATCAAACATTTTCATAACAATATTTTCTTCATCTTGATGAAGTTAATGTTCCTTTTTAAATCGTCTACAACTTAGGTTGTTTAGTTTATTTACAAAAAATTGTCTAGTAGAAATTTTGCCTCAAAGGGTGTAGGATGTAAAATGTCCGTGGAGGTATATACCTATCCAGAATAGGAGATGATAAAAATAATACTTTGAAATTCAAGTCAATATTGTCCAGGAGCAAATAGTAGTGTGTATACTTGTCAGAGGAAGAGGGTAAGTGTCAGCTATATTGAAGGTAGTATTACAAAAAAGTGTTCTACTCTCCTTTCAAGCAAATGCGGATACATTTCCTATAAATATAACCTCCCTCATATCCCTCAAACCAGCGTAATTAGTACATAAGGGTACAACCCATACGTCACTAAAGAAAAATATTAAATATTAATGGTGTATTCATTAATGTCTTGACGCTTAGTTTACTTGAGTCTGGTATAATTCCAACTAGCTACAGCTCAAATTACGCAGAATACTTTAAAATAATTGCTTCGGTTGGGATTCAATGCTAAAACAAGTTATTCACACATACTGTTGGGAGATTTAACCATTATCCATCATAGGCATTACCCCCTTTCACCTCACACAAAACCCTACTAATTCCCTCCCTGAACCCTCCCCAAAAATATGGGTATGGCTATGATAGAAATTGACTTTCTCTATCATCATCATTATTATTATTATTATTAGCACCGTGTCTTACTATCCGTTCGGGTTATACGCACTTACGCTAATGCGTAATGGTAGGGTGTGATTGTGAGATGAAATGGAGGACCTACAGTTTAACGTGGAATTCGAACCACGGCGGAGGCCTGACATTCCACACATTCACAAGTTGTGGTTAACACACGTCTTGTCAGAGGTGAAGGAAAGGGTTTGGAAATCAAATAAATCTGTGCAGTGATCGAGGATTGAACACTGGACCCCCAGCACAGAAGTCTGACACCTTACCCCTAGACCATCAGGTCACCCGTCTCTCTCTATCAAACGTAACATCAGTTTTACACAGCAATGGGTGTAAGAGAAGATATTCAAATATATTTAAAAAAAATTTTTTTGTCAGATTCTTATATCAATCCGACTGCAATGGCCGCCAAGCTGTACCTTGAACGAGAGCTTGACGGTAGAGGCAGGTTGTCTTCCTATGATGACGATGGTGATGACAAGGGAAATCCCCAGCACAGAGACCAATATGACGGCCCACGGTGCTCCTTCAGCCAGAAAACTACCAGTGTGGACAACGACGGCACAGAAACAGGCGGAGAGGACACCTGTAAATAAGGAACACGTCAAGGAAATTACTAGAGAGGACAGTACTTGATCAGAAACAGGCAAAAGGAAACCTATAAATAAGGACCCTGTCAAGTGAATTACCGGTAGGGATAGTGCTGGATTAGAAACAGGAAAAAGGACACCTGTAAATAAGGAACACTTCAAGAAATTACTTTAGGGGCAGTGCTGGATCAGAAACAGGAAAAATGACACTTGTAAATAAGGAACATGTCGAGGAAACTATCCCCTTTTGACTAACTGACTTTTTGGAGAACTAAGTAATCATAATAAAAGGACACCTTTTCGAAATTCCAAACCAACTGAATCATTTCGATTTATACTCTCTGTTTCAATCCCACGTGATCGTTATTCCTGTCCATTCATACTCAATTTATAGTTACATTTATTCATTTTTAATGTTTTATCTGTTCAAAAAAGTTAATTATTATATTAATCTTTTTAGTGGGTAAGAATCTTTATTATTTCTTCATGGTACGATTAGAACTGTCGATTATTTGAACTAATTTCTGTCATGAATCAATAAGAAGAATCAGCATTCTAAAACATCAGATAAAGTTTTTTTTTAATCTTAACTATTTAACGAAAATTTTCTGAATCCAATCACTATAAAATAATTCAAAATGATGAATTAGCTTAATACTAGGACTAATATATAACAATAAAAAAACATATCCCTGGTGGTCGGTCACGCAGATTAAACGTCAATCTGGTCTGATTTGTTTAGCATTGTTAGCATTGTTAGCATCGCGTCTTACTACCCGTTCGGGTTATACGCACTTACGCTAATGTGTAATGGTAGGGTGATTGTGAGATGAAATGGAGGACCTACAGTTTAACGTGGAATCCGAACCACGGTGGAGGCCTGGCATTCCCCACATTCACAAGATGTATTGTCAGAGGTGAAGGAAGGGTTTGGTAATCAGATAAATCTGTGCCGGGCTCGAGGATCGAAACCCGGCCGCCAGAACAGAAGTCTAACACCTTACCCCTAGACCGCCAGGTCACCGTCTGGTTTGTTGATGATATGGAAGTTAGAGGGGTTGAATGAATCTAAGTAGGGTGAACTGAGGGTGTTTTTCTATAAATGATTTTCCCCTTTCCCTACAGGAAAAATAAAGGTTCACCTCTTTTTATTCACACTTTCCTAGTCCCTATTCCCCTTAGAATTTGGCCGGGTAGTAAAACGTGGAACAAGTAAAAGTACAAAACAACCATTTAGGCTTTTATGAAACAGTGTCAAGTGCAAATTACATTAAGGTGCTCGGATGTAGGGGACGCGAGATAAGGTCAGTGTTTTGCAGTTTTTATAGCAAAACATTTTTTTACAACATAAATTAAATATTGCTGCAATAAAAACATAAGAGTTTAATTTTCTTCACACAGTGACCTCAATATTTCTTGAATTTATATCATGTACATAATGGCATCAGCTGACAATTTTTTTTAATTAAGATAAAATGTTGTCATTCAATTTCAAGACCCCCTTGACCGATATTCAAAAACTGTTGATATCAGCATGTGAATAAATTATGCTCTTATCTTTCTGATGGAGCAATACCTAATGTATTTATTTTAACCAATAAAATAACCAATAAAATGTTTCGAAGTAAAAACTGCTAAAACACTGCTTCTTTTTTTGTCCTCTACACTCCTAACTACTTACTGAAAATGACAATAGCCCATCTCGAGATGGCGGTAGTAGTCTCGTCAGGATACTTGATCATTGAAAGGTTGAAGAGATGCTTCAGAGAGCGCAGCACTGCAGAGAACAAGTCTTCGTTGCCGAATGTCACCTTGTGGTTCTGCGACGCGGGGAATTCGTACTTTTCTTGAGGAGGGTCTTCGTATCTGAATAAAGGGTTTAATTATTAGTATTAAAGGTTATTACTATTTGAATCTTCATTTTATCTAAGAATCTCAGATTCAAGTTCAAATCTGAATCTTGTAAAAAAATTATGTTCATAAATAATGATCAATGATACAAAAAGAAAATCGAAATTGAAAGTATTATTAAATGTTAACAACTAACATAATTTTTTTTCGATTAATTAATCATGTTATAACACTCATACATTCAGTTACCTGGTAAATTAGTGATGTATAGGTTTGACCCATAATTATATTGATATATTTCACCAATAAGCAACTAATCAATTATTGTTAAAGCCATTCCAATTCAAAGTAAAAAAAGACAACTATTAATTCTTGAATATTAAGAAAAATCAAAGGCAGGTGGATTCTAGAGTCGCTTTCTTGTTAATGCTGTCCAACACCTAAGCTGAGTCAGTGATGCATCTGCCTTTTGAGCTAAGAGTACTAGGTTTGATTCCCAGAATGGCTAAATAAAACTATCACTGGTGATATTTGGGCTTCCTCTCTAACAGGGTTGAAATAAAGGGCTTGATATTTTGTCTGTACATAAAGTTAGTTTGGATGTCATGGGCTGATATAATCAATTTGTTCGGAAAGGGCATGAAGAATAACCACAAAATAATACACCAACTAAAATAATTTAATATTAATATATTTTGAAATATTTATGTAGAAAATATCAAATCCACGCTTGGAGCATTGAACAAATGATTAAGGTAGACTTACATTTTTATATTATTTAATTACGTTATAATATTATTTGTGTTATTCATTTAGCATGGAAAACAAATTGCTAGCTTTTAAGTGTAAATCAGTTAATTCTGTCCCGCGGTCCCTCAATAATTAAGAGCTAAGAACGCCTAAAAATTAAATCAAATAAAGAATAAATTATAATAATTATACTAACAATAATATACTCTTAACTCTGGTTACTAAGAAATGTATCACATATTTCTTCCAAGCAGATGGTTGACTCCTTATGTATGCCTGAACGAATTATAAAAAGGTATTACCTGAGGATCATAACGCAGATGGCTACTATTGTGTAGGCTAACAAAGTCCCAATAGACATCATGTCGATGAGCTGTTGAAGATCAAATATTGTGGCCATCACACCTGAAGTCAGAAAGTTAAAACATTTTAATGGCTGTATCTAGGATATTAATCCGTTTATATTATAAATTTAAACCCTGAAACCGCTCCTTTTGAGAATGTTCTATTCAACCAATTTTCATGATAGAATTTAAAAAAAACATGACTATACTTAATTGTTTTTATGTTTAATAACGCTAAATTAATCTAAATTAACCCTAAAATGCTTCCTTTCTCAACCTTAACTCATTAGAGTAGTTATCATATATGTTATTAACTCAAATAGTAAGATGAGGTGATGATAATAATAATAATAATAATAATAATAATAATAATAAAAGTCGAGAGTTTTACCCGCCAGTAGTCCCGAGAGTATAGTGGCTAGAAGGGGTGTCTGAGAACGTGGGTGCACCTTGGCCAGAAACCGGAACAGCAGGCCATCCATAGCCATGGCGTAGAGTATTCTAGGAAGAGGGAACATCGCACCCAATAAGCTGAAAAAAAATAATATATTTTATAGATGTGTGAGGCTTTGAAATATCCAAGTCGAAGTATAAGGTTCAATTCGACTTTTACATTCACAATAACCTCAGCATCTCGAAGGAAGAAGAAATTCTTGGTTTATTATAAACGTATTTGAAATACCTTAGTAAATATGCCATATTTAAATATATAATTATTTTTAGAACATCCACTTAATAGTATTTTAACACCGACCAATGATTACATTACACATATAAAGTAGCATAGATAAATTCAGATAATTAAGCATAAAATAATATAGTGTGATTTTTTATTTTCTCCAAACCTTTCTCTTTACCTAAAATCACGCTGTAAATTTATATATTTTTTTAATGAGACAACAACAGCTCGTAGACTTGGCTTTGACACTTATTCGAATTTTCAAACTTTGATTCGACTTCACTTTGCACTTGAGCTATCTTCAAACCACCATGGTTTATTAAATAATAATGCTTATATGTAATATATTTGTGATTAAAAAACACCATGGTATAAAACATAACCGCTATAATAAATGATAATTTAAATAATTATTAACCTTCTCATATAGTGTATTAATTCTCAGATAGCCTACCTATAATGATCTATTTCTTAAAGACCATTTTCCGAAAATTTTAAATTTTCCAAAATTTGTACTATGTAAACTACCCATAAATTAATTTATTCTAGAAAAATATTAGTTACATTATTATTCATCACATAAAATAGTCTACAAATACCCATCTAAAATAATTATTAAATCTATTTTTTAAATGTAATTTGTTTAATATCAGTCAATAAATAAACTACTCATAAATTATTTTTTTTTAAGAAAAGCAAATATACATAATAGTATATGAATATTTATAACGTAAATTTTTTTACAGATACCCATTTTGAGCCAAATCTTTGGTAAATTTTTTAAAATATTAGTCACCTCTAAAAGAATTTTTCGCAGAAAAAAAGTTTTATTTGTCATGTCAAGTAATCCCCAGGTATTCATTTTAAACAAAATCGTTTGTAAGATTTAGAAGTTTTAAAAATCACTCATTCATTAGTTAACTACACTTAATCGAACTTTTAACTTAATATCAAGATAAAAGTGTTTTTTTTTGTAAGGCACTTCCAAAATATACAATTTAAACCAAATTGTTAGAGCAATTTTTGAAAAATTTGTGATTACAAAATTTAATCATCAGTAAACTATCCTTAATTTGAAGGTAATAGTAAAAATAGAAAATAGATTGCCCAATCCCTACAAGATCTAAATATCAAGTTTGAACAAAACCTATAGAATTATTTAAGATACTTTTTGTCAAAGTACAAGCAGACCTAATTGTAAAATCAATTTTTTGGTTTCGGGGACACATAAAAAATAAAAAATTATCATAATCTCAATGTCGAAAATATTCATCATTACAATACTTTTTCTTTTTTAAAAACGTAAAATATATTTTTGAGTTTTTTATTATTTTGGACAGTCTTACCCAAGCAAAGAATCACCTGTCATTTTTCTTGCTCGTCCAAGTAGTCGCAGGTTTTATAGTAAAGTCCACAAATAAATAAGACGCTTTGTGATTTTTGTGTTAATCTACAGACCCTTCAACGGCTTTTTTTTTATGACATCAGGAACACTGCCTCCATTCATCGTCTATACATTCAATGATCAACGAACAGTACATTATATAGAGAACGTGGCTTCATTATGAAAAAATTTGTAAATTTTGACATGATATCCTCGAAGGAAATGCATTTACTTTTAAAAAAAAAACTTTATTGAACAAAAGGTACTGTTATCGAAACAAATGGTCGTTTTCTGAAGTTTCCCCTTTGAGTATTTTTGTAATTTGAAATTTTTGTATCCAATCCTCAATGTAAACGCATCAACATATAAGTTTGGTTAAATTTTCCACACATAGAAACCTCAACAGTTCTTTATAACCTATTATGAACATAAATGTCATATCATCAATATTAAAAAAAATCTGTTCAAATACGTGATTCCTATGACAAATATTAAACAAATGTTGAGAGAACTGTGTAAACAATTATTAAACCAAACGTTTCAATTGGAGCAATATTTTATTTATTTATGACAAAAATGTTTTTTTTATTATAAAACCCGTAAAATTGCAATCGCGTTCCCTCTCCCCCTTCCTCCCATCACTAGGGCCTGAACGTTGCGACGGTAACATCTTGATTCCATGGATCAAAGAGGACCTACCTGGTACATAATGCAAACACAGCCCCGACGGTGACAATCCACTTGATGACTGGCCAACCCACCATCATGAACACGTAGGGCAAGGGGGCGTCCGAGTCCTGAATAACAAATTATGGATTAAGTACATTATTATTATTATTATTAGCACCGCGTCTTACTACCCGTTCGGGTTATACGCACTTACGCTAATGTGTAATGGTAGGGTGATTGTGAGATGAAATGGAGGACCTACAGTTTAACGTGGAATCCGAACCACGGTGGAGGCCTGG
>CABFOW010002679.1:22592-59587 GCA_902141385.1 Timema californicum | reverse complement strand
GATATATATATATATATATATATATATATACACAAGGGTTGACATTATTAATTTTAGTCAATATTTTTCCATTTTTTTAAAGTGCTAAATTATTATTATTATATATATTATTATTATTACACCACGTCTTACTACCCGTTTGGGTTGTACGTACAGTAGCCCCATGGCTTCTTTGGTGCTGACTGACAGCTTTGAAAAGTTACCAGGCCAAATTATGTATCCCTACGCCGAACTAAATGAGCTGCAACAACATGTGTTTATCAGCTGTCACTTCTGACAGTCAAAATGTAGGTATATACCTAAATGTTGACTGTCAGAAGTCAGCTGTGAGCTGTTAGTCAGAACCAAAGAAGTCATGGGGCTACTGTACTTACGCTAAAGTGTAATGGTAGGGTGGTTCTGTAATGAAATGGAGGACTTACAGTTTAATGTGGGATCCGAACCACGTTGGAGGCCTGACTTTTCCCACATTCACAAGTTGTGATTAATACATGTCTTGTCACAGAGGAAGGAAGGGTTTGGTAATCAGATAAATCTGTGCCAGGACCGAGGATTGAACCCCGAACTCCCACCCAGAGGTCTGATACCTTACTCCTAGACCACCAGGTCACCTTTCAAGTGCTAAAAAAGGATATTTATAAGGAAATTGAAGTATACTTTCACGTAGTCATACGTCAAGTCACAATATTAATATAATAACATGTTTTTAGTGTGACCAGCAAAAAATAATGTATTTTTTAAAAGTTTCATGTTACCATAATTTTACAATACCAACCTGATCATAGTAAGGCCACATCATCGTGAGAACAGTAGATATTCCAAAATAAGACAAGAAAATGATGACGAGAGAGATGACGATAGCGATTGGAATGGACCTCTGGGGGTTCTTGGCCTCTTCACCTGATCGCATACAATGATAGAACAATCATGAATATCGACCTTCGTTGAAATAGATGTTTTTCACATAAGTTTAGTATAAAGTCATCTATTGACTTATTAACACATATAAAATAAAACTACGGTTTGAAACTCTTAAGTATGGAACCTTTTTGGCCTGACGATTTTCTGGACCACAGAATTTCCCCCCGAAGAGCCCTCTAAACACAATTATTCACCCCAAGTCTTGATAAAATCACTCTACATACTTATTGCTATGCCATAAAATATAAAATAAAGCTTAATGGAAGAGATATAGCAATAATTATTCCTACCAGAAGTGTATATTGTTTCATGTACTTGTAACCAAGAAACTGTCTGTACTTTCTTACATGCTCAGTGCTATTGAAACATATGAGTATATTTACGCAGTACTTGTACATAATAAAGTTTAAAACAACAAAATTGCAAATTTAAATGGTGCCAAATCACAGAATTCAGTAGTAAAGTTTCAACCTGTATTTATTTATATGTGAGAACTTAGTATTTATTTGCACCATGTCTTATTACCCGTTTGGGTTATACGCTTATATACTAATGACGCTAGTGGTTTTCACTTTTAGGAAGGCTATATTTAAAGAAAGTGTAACCGCATTTTTGTGGAGTAGAGTGTGGAAAACCATTTTGCAAAAACTACTCTCAGTACATCTGACCAAGATTCGAACCTCGATCTGCCCATCATCAGCAGTCTAGTCTACCGCGAGAGTAGCGCTATAGAGCACGTGACCACAGAAACGGGTTGACTAGGTATTTATTTTGTATTTTGTATGTGCACCGCTTAATACTATCAGTTTAGTGTGTAATCATATTTCTACCAATGAGATGGATAGGAAAATGGTTAAACTTAGAGAAAATGTATCTGCATCCGCGTGGAGGTAGAATAGAAAAACTACACTCAGTACACCCGGCCTTGTTTAGAGCTTCAGCCTCCTCGTCGTTGGCAAATCAAATTATACGAGTCTGACATTTAGTCAGCGTGCCCACCAATGATGGGAACACCGTGATAAAAATGAACCCCACTGCCATATAAATTGTTTAAAAGGAAGAGTGAATGTATAAATAATTGAAGGTGAGCTAGTGATATCTATTTGGGTTTCAAAGTTCTGTCGTTATTAGTCAGTTCCACATTGATAAATGGTCACGCACTTAATAAAACACTAGATCTTTTACATTATTTCATAATAAAATAAAATCGTGGCAAATTTACCTGTTGTGGCGATGCAGTCGAAGCCGACAAAGCCGTAGAAGCACTTGGCTGCTCCCGCCATTACGCCGGCTACGCCAAAAGGCATAAAGCCTCCTTCACCAGCTGTCGTCACATTGGCTGGAATTTCCGCCTTGGGAATATTCCAGTTATATACATCAGCTGAAACAATATAAAATACATTAGTTAAAAAAATTCAAGTCTACACTGTAATTGAACCCGGTACCTTTGAATAAGCACGCTAATGCTCTATCATTAAGCTACGCAGGCATTATCCTGTGCTCGGGGTAATTTTTCACTCGTACTTTAAGCCAAGGTCTAAGATAAACGTGTGGATTAATATGTTACTTGGAGCTATAACTGAATAATAGCCAACGACGACAACGAGTCGCCATTTATGCTACTCCTCGTACAGTAATTAATTTATAGGATTTGTGGGGCGAGGGGGTACGTTCACAATAGTTTGAAACTAATTTAAGTTTGCAATTTATAAATATAATTTTAATTTTACCCACGACAGTACGAACTGATTTTTACCAAGAACAAGACGCGATATAAAATATACAAATCATCATGGCAGTATATTTGGAATATTTGGGTATTAGGGACGAACGTAACAATATTAAATTATTATTTTTCATATAAAGCTGCAAGCACCCTTGTATAAGTAGTCAGGCAAATCTCTACATTGTTATTATTATGATTTGGTGTTAAATATGCGTCGACACAAAAGTGGACTTGAGCATCATACATAAAAATAATACTTAGCACTGCGTCTTACTACAGGTTTGGGCTATTCACTTAAGTACTTATTAAGCTAATGAATTAGGAATAGGAAAGGTTGGATATAGAGGAAGTGAACCCGCCTTGTGTGGAGGGAAAGTGGAAAACCATTTAGGAAAAAAACCACCCCAAGTTCACACGAGGGAGATTCGAACCTTGATCTCCCCGTACTCGGCAGTCTAGCTCAACACGATACTAGTGCGTTAGACAAGTACACTACCAAGGTGGTTTACATAAAAATAAAAAGAACACAGGAAATGTAGCAAGGTTTCGAAAAATAGAAGAAGAAACTATGACTAATGAGTGATCAATGTAAAAAGAAATCTTAAAGAATACATAGGAAAATAAAAAAAACTTCTTTATCAGAGAACTTGTTCTCCAACGATGGGACACTTAAGGGAGAACGGTATGGAGTTTATAAGGAGGTTGTTTTTGTTAAAAAAAAAGTTATGTAAGCTCATACTTTTAATTTCATGGTTATTGATCATTCATGGGTATAATCGTAAGTGGCAGAGATGAGGAGGGTAGTTTGAGAGAGAGTGCTTACGCATTAGTGTGGATAAGGGCTAAAGATTCTATACTCGACCTCTCCGTCAATAGTTGCCAAGTGCAATGCGAGTCTAATACCTTAGAACACATTACCACCACGGTGGTATTCATTCATACATGGTATATCTTGACAGAATTCTATAAATAACTCATATTTTTAATAATTTAAAACAGGGATCTCTAAACTACGGCCCGCGGGCAACATCCTGCCCGCCACAAGATTATATCTAGCCCGTCCCACGATTTTATCAAAAACCACATTAATTGTTTCTCTTCGTTATTTATTAACCACACAGTTTATTTGGCATGTCCAGTTCCTGTCCGTACTCGTGATTACCCCATAACACCAAGCAAGATTGCTGTCCAAATTGCAAACCTTAATTTTCAGTCACAGGCGCTATTCTTTATACCGACTGCAGAATGGCTTGACTGTGACAATTTTTAGGTAGTTCCAAGTCTCCCAATAGAGGGTTATTAAAGGAAAGTTCTGAAAGATGTTACCTAATTTAAAAAAGTAATTATATTGACTAATTATTATAAACATAATTTATAACATCTAAATTGATTCATTTATCACAGAGAAGAATCAACGTAAATCACTTTTATCAAACACTGACTGGCCTTGGAAAGTGGATTTTTTTATAGACGTGACTGGCCATATGACTTGAATCTAAATTTTCATGTTGAAACAAATTTTATTTATGATCTACCTGTCAAGGCATTCAGGGCAAAAATAATAATACTTGAAGTACAGGTGAACTTTACTTTAGCCCGCAAAAATGTGTAGAATATATTATGTGGCCCGCATAGCAAAAAGTTTGGAGACCCCTGATCTAAAACATAGAATTTAACCGTGGTCCTCTAATATTGTGGTTAACAACACGTAAGCACACATGTCGCGTTCTCATATAACCAATCATTAAAGGTGTACAAAAAATACAAATTGTCCTTACCTTTGATGGATCCAGCCACTATCACAATGGCAATCACGATCATGTTTAAAACAGTGAAGAGATTGTTCATGATCGTCGATTCTTTAACGCCGATAGCCAACAGGACTGTTTGGGCGAAAAAAAACATACGTGTGATTTGATTATTATAATTAAAACGTTAACTAACACCGTAATAATACTTTCTAAGGCACCAGTACAAAGTCACACTATTGCCAGTAAAAAAAAGGAGGTCCAAATTTGAATCTAGTTTAGATAAACGCGGAGGTGGTTCTATAAATGTTATCTATCACTGTGGTTTTTCTATTATCTTATCACGCTAACGTGATTACATTTATTCTAAAATAGCATTCCAATACTTATTCTCTTATAATAATCCTGAATGGATATGAATACCTTCAAAATAAAGTTTTGAAACTGCTTAATATAAGAAGTGATTATGACAAGGTTGATTTAAAAGAGTGGTATTCAGCCAAGGGTATGCGTACCCAGGAAGGGACCGAAGATATATTAGGGGTAAGTAAAATTTTTATATATATACATATATATACATATCTATATATTATTTCATGATAAACATTGAATAATAAAAACCAGATTAAGGGTTAGCCACAAGATACTCGGACTTAAAAACATGCGATCTGGAAGTGCCTTTTTTTTAAAAGCTCTCCCTCCTTCTATCTACTAGATGTAAATTTATAACTTATATTATGCACCAACAACTTCGGGGGGGACAAAGTTGAAGAAATGTTATATCTGGGAGTACGCGAACAAAAAAAGGTTGACTACAACTGTTTCAGATGAAGTGCGCTTGCATTGAAGAGGAATACGTCAAAACCACAGTGATGAATCAAATGTTTAAAACCACCCAAGCCAGGATTGAATCCATTGATCTTCTAATCTCCTCCAATTCAGTATATCGCATACGTGAAGCTTTATATCGTGTGACCATTGGTGTGGATGCTTGTATCATTTAAAATACGATTTTTTTCAGGCAAATTAACATATATAATTTTCGTGATAGCGACTAGGTCTTGGAATGCCTTACCATCATAAGTTAAAGTGGTATTGAAGGACCGTAGTTTTACAATTTTTATATTAAAAATAAATTTTGGTCAAAATAAATAAAACATTTCTTCAGCAGACACGTTTAGCTTAAGGTGGAAGTGTCGGGAACGTTTGTCAAAGGAAGTATTTTTGCAGTTTTTATATCAAAACATATTTTTAGTCAAAATAAATTAAACCAGTATTCAGTATAAGCATATAGTTTAATTTTTTTCACATGTTTACCTCAACAGTTCTTGAATATCTATCAAAGGTGTCCTGGAATTTAATCACACATTTTCCCCTTAAATTAAAATGTTTCTCATCTAATGCTACTATGCTCATGGCAGATATTAAATTAAACGGTTGAGATCACCACGTGAAGAAAATTAAACTGTATGTTTCTAATGGAGAAATATTTGATCTACTTTGACCAAAAATATATATTGCTATAAAAACTGCGGAAAAATTGCCCTTAACTAGCGTTACCTAAACTCCCACCTTAAGGTTATATATATAATAATCCCAACAGGTGTTGAATATTAGTCATGAACACCGAGGAATTCAAACAGGAAGTTTTATGATTTATTTTCGCGATGCCCATGATATATATTCTAAGAATTGTGGAGATGAATAAAAGTAAAGTAAACCTATATATTATGTCATTATTTTATTTATTTTGGTCAAAACTTTTAAATGTTATAAAAGCGGCAAAAATTAGATTCATCTTGATTAGTATTTCCTTCCAGCTCACCTTAAGTTCAAAGTAAAAAATAAATAAAGGGGGATGGATTACTTTCTGAATACCCAAAAATATTTAAAATTCAACTTACATTTATATATAAAACAATTATAGCAATTTTAAAATCTTAGATCTAGGTTTAAATTATGAGTTTCAATATTTGTATTAGTCAACATCATGTAATACAGCCTTAACATAAGAAAAACTTCAACTGTAAGCTCAGCCATGAGTTGAAATTGGTAGAGTATAAATAAATGAATAATTTGTCTAAAATCAAAGAAGTAGGGAAAATGGAAATAAAATGGACATCTGATTAAAAAATCACCTGCTAAAAGCATGATGATCCCGAAAGCCAAGAAGTCAGGATAATCCGATAGGAAGTTGATATTGATGGGCATGACTTCAATCATGGTTTTGTGCATGACGTTGTCCGTTAGGGCATCGATATAATTGCTGAGCCCTCGTGCCACACTGGCGGTACCTATTTTGTATTAAAAGAAATATAAAGGTTAATTGTCAGAAAACATATTTATAGCTGTAGCATGCAATGTGTTTAAAGAGAATCAATGTTTGATCCGGTTGTTTACGGGAAATAATTGGAATTAATTAATAATTTATTATTGGGGTATTTTCCGTTCACTTTATAGATTCGTACCTAAGAGAGATACACGACTAATAAAATAGATATTTTAGCACCACGTATTACCTGTTAAGGTTACACGCACACGTATTAACTACGATGATGCGTTAGGGATGAGGTTGCATTTAGCTTAATTTTACACGCATTGGCGTCAAAGAAGAGTGTTAAACTGTTTTGAAAAACCACCCTCAGTACAGCTGACCGGGATACTAACCCCGATCTCCTTGTTATTGGCAGTCTAGTCCAACACGACCATGTGCCAAACGAAGCAAGTATTTATAACATTAATTAACATAAGACAATTTGGCTAGTACTATCGTTCAATTACTTATATAGGAAAGGACCCTTTTCACAGTTGCACGACGTACAGAAGCCCCATGGCTTATTTGGTGCTGACCGACAGATCACAGCTGACTTCTGACAGTCAATATTTAGGTATATACCTAAATTTTGACTGTCAGAAGTGACATCTGCTAAACACATGTTTTTGCAGATCATATGGTTCGGCATAGGGATACAAAATTTGGTCTTGTAACTTTTCAAAGCCATCAGCTGTCAGCTGTCAGCTTTCAGTCAGCACCAAAGAAGTCACGGGGCTACTGTAGTTAGTAATTATGTTAAAAATAGGCATGTACCGCGTTTCCTCCATGTTCTTATCATTACAACAGTCTTAAGATTTTTATTTGGATTTCAAGTTGAAATATCACTTAAAACCTCTCCTTGGATTATAAATAGATATTTTCCCTTGGTGGTCAAGCTAGACAGAAAACAAACACTGCATTAAATAGTACACTACATTCATAGATACTATACGTAGTTTACGGGGTTTAAGACGTCAGTCTCAAAATATATGTCAAGATTTAAAAAAATACACTTTAGGTACTCGATAGATTACTCATAGTTTTAAATCAGCCATCGTATTATTAAAATGAATAACTATATTCCCAAACAATGTACTATATATACATCATTTGGCCTAGGATCAAAAATTTCACTACCAAATTTCGTTAAAATTGGTCCACGAATTTGACAGCTATCATATAACTAACATCCAAACAGGCAGACGAAATGCCCAAGTGGTCAAATTGAAACAAGACCGCACTTGCCTAGGTCAAAAGTAATTTTCATATATTTATACGTAAGTGCATGTAATCTACAATGATCACATTTGATAGATAATATCAATATCTCTGAAATAACCCTAATAATAAGTAAAATGTTATCAATATTGACCACAAAAAAATGTAAGTTCTTACCTACCCGGTGCTGAATATACACACGCACCCCTAGCACCTAGATCTTTACTAATTGTAATACAGAAATAACCCATATACAAACAATACATATATTAGTTAAATTACTCAGGATTGAACTAGGGACCCTTTGTTATGAGATCGAACACTTTGACTTCTTAGCCACAAGAACTGGCACAAAGTAAATCCTTGATTTACCAAATTTAAGAACACAGAGCCTTGTTTTTTACTGGTATAAAATGTATCTATGTTAGTACACTTAAAGTTATCAATGACTTGATCCAAGAGATATAGATTATTAAGGTGCACCCAGCCCAGAATCGAACCCTTACCTTCCTGAAACAGGATGTCCAGCCTTTTGCAAGCCTGACTCCTTACACCGCATGACTATCGGTGCGAGTAGGAAACCCTCTTAGTAAAATAACTCACCAATAACATATTCTAAGATAAGGTTCCATCCGATGATGAAGGCTACGAATTCCCCGACGCAGACGTAGCTGTAGACGTAAGCTGATCCAGCCTTAGGCACACGTGACGCAAACTCTGCGTAGCACAGACCTGTAAACCAAAGTTAAAATACTAACAATGGCTTGAATGCGCAATTTCTCAACAAATTTGTATCCTGGTACAAAATTTAGAAACGCACGTTTGTGTGTGTGTGTGTGTGCATTACGTCATACAATCCGTTATCCACATTTATACACTATTGGATTAGGTTTTAGTAAAGATAAGGTGACCTGGTGGTCTAAGGGTAAGGCGTCAGACTTTTGTGCTGGGGTCCGGGGTTCAATCCTCTATCCCGGCACAGACTTATCTGATTGCCAAATCCTCCCTTCACCACTGACAAGACGTGTATTAATCACAACTTGTGAATGTGGGAAATGCCAGGCCTCCACCGTGGCTCGGATTCCACGTTAAACTGTGGGTCCTCCATTTCATCTCACAATCACCCTACCATTACACAGTGGCGTTAGTGCGTAAAACCCGAATGGGTAGTAAGACGCGGTGATAATAATAATAATAATAATAAAGATTAATTTAGAATAAATAGTTGGGAACCATTTAAGGGGAGGGGGTCAATCATTAGATCTTCCCTGGGCAGGGATTTGAACTTCGATCTCCCTGCCTTCGGTAAAACAGCAAATAAAATGAGACTGGATCCTCACATTATGTACCTAGTGGGGCTGTGGATATGTGGAGGGTCATTATTCTACTGAAGGGGGGAAAAACACATTCTGAGGGATAAAAACAATATTCATCGAGCATAGCTAGAGATTGAATCTCAATTTCACAGGTAGACCTTGGTGGTCTTGGGGTAAAGTGCTCTCGTCATAACTCAATGATCATGGGTTCAAACCCAGCCGGTGTCAACCGAATATTATTGAGAGATAAAAATCTGCAGCACAACTCTTTCGGAGGGGGGAGGAGGGGAGGGTTAAAGCCGTTGGTCCAATGCCAATTGTAACATGAAAGAGAACTCTGAAATATATTTGAAAATACTTTTTCTGTCAAAATTGGATGGTGTTTTCGCTCTAGCTCATACAAATTCTGGTATGCTGATATAATCAGTCAGTTCAGTAAATTCAGGTTAAGTACCTCAAATAAATGAAGGGGAAAAAAGAAGTTGACTTCACAGATCGGAGCTTTCTTCACTGTCGTGCAGCCAGTACTACCAACAATATTCATTTGACCCAATGGCACTATGATTAAATGAATATTTACTGCTATAATTTTTTCGTGAATACTAGGAGAAAGAAGGTATAATGATAGTAAAAAAAATCGAATTTGTTATGTTGATGAGTGTCGACGTTTTATTATCATCCCTGAACAGGCAAAAGTGGGCTTCTTAATACAGTTTGTCTGTTTTCGTATCTAGGCTTTTCATGAGTTTCCCCCAAAGGATCTTTGGAATAATATAATTACCCTTAAAATTATATGTAGTTTACTGAAGAATCAAAAGAGAAAAAAAGGTAAATTTCTCGAAATCGGTTCTAATCCGTATTTATTCACAGTTTAGTACTATAAACAAAATGGCCTTTCAATTTTTTCTGGAAAAAGGACTTAGGAGGGTATCGTACTATATATAAGCGGGTACCTTTATGGGTATATAATACCATATATCATATATTTGGCACGTATCTAAAATTCTCTGAGATATGAAAAAACTTATCATTGCAAAGTTGTAGAACAATTAAAAATAAAATATTTTAGCTTAGAGATTATTTTTTTATACAAAAAATAGTTTCCTAGTCATAAACAAAAATATGTTTTAAATGGAGGTCAGGTAAATGTAGATCTGAATATTTACATAAGTATTACACATTAGAAATTCAAAAATGATAAAACCAAAAGGTTGCAGCTAGAGTGGAAGCTAGGAAAAGAACAGAGTATGTCAGAAAGTTTTTTTGACAACTTGCCTGGTATCAATGAAGGTAAAACTCAAAATATACAAAACAATAACCGTACCATTTGTTCTCTATGGGTGTGAAACGTGAACGTTTACCTTCCACGATGAAAACAAATTTAGTATGCTCGTAAACAAGGTGCTTAGGAAAATATTTGGTCCAAAATGATATGAGGAGAGGAGGATGTTACGTAATGATGAGTTACATGCCTGATACTCATTACAAGACATTGTTAGTATAATATAGTCTCGTAGATTACGGTGAGCAAGACACGCAGCGTGAATGGAAGAGTCTAGAACCTTGTTCATGATCATGACCGGCAAACCCAATGGGAAGAGACCGCTGGGAAGACCTAAATGGAGGTGGGAGGGTAGCATTATAATGGACCAGAAAGAGATTGGGTGTAATGAGGTGGACTGGATAGAACTAGATCAAGATAGAGATAGGTGGCGTACTTTTGTAAGTGCGGCAATGAACCCCTTAGTTCCTAATGCCATAGAGTGAGTAAAAAAGATCGCGTGGAGTACCATATCATTTGTTTGAAATATGTAGTGGGCTGTGTATTTTATGCGCATGCGTGGTTAATCCCTGGAACACAAAGCGCTCTATGTGAATGACGACTGTGAAATGTTATACGCGTGATGGTAGCGGGAAGAATCCTCAATTACTTTCTCTCTCTCTCTCGCTCTGCCCTTCAATGATGTAATGAGGTTTCATGGCTCTGTGAAGAGAGAGAAAGATTCCTCAAGGCAGGATATGTAAAGTTAAACTTTTAACAGAGTCGTGTTACTGAGCTTTCTTCTCGGGTACTTTGCAGTGTTAGTACGGAAATGAATCTGACTGCAATTCCGGTGTGTTTACGTGTTCTCCACATCACACGATCCTGGTGAAAGTCCTAAGGAGAGGTTTGAGTTGTATTCTTCCGTGGTTCCCCCTCGTATACAAACGGATACTGTGAGGCTGATCGCGTAGTGATTTAAAGTCGGTCACCAGTGAATATATAGAAATATAATATAGTTTGTAGAATGTGGGGAATGCCAGGCCTCCACCCTGGTTCGGATTCCAAGTTAAACTGTAGGTCCTCCATTTCGTCTCACAATCACCCTATCATTACACATTAGCGTAAGTGCGTATAACCCGAACGGGTAGTAAGACGTGGGGCTAATAATAATAATAATAATAATAATAATAATAATAATAATAATAATAATATAATTTGTTTACAGATAAATACATAAATTTGGGAAAATGTAGGGGGGTGTAAGAAGATTCGACTCGGCTTCGAAACTTCGAACCAAATGCCAGCTTCGACTTCGCTTCGGAATTAATTCCGTCTTCGAAGCTTCATCAATAAAGTACTGACGGCTAAAATACTCTATTTATGGTCAATCATTGTCATTTATATCTATAATATAAAACAAAATTTATTTGGAAAAAATCCTTAGTAATTGAAATGTAAGTTGTAATATAACTTGATTTACTATATTAAAATGAAATATTAGTAACTATAAGTACCATAAAACATTTTCTAAGTAATTTCAATACATAAAGTTTAATAAACAACAATATAATATATTTTTCTAGTGTAAAAAACTAACAAAATTATTCGAACTTCAATTCGACTTCGAGAATATTTCATATATTCGATTCGAGCTCGCTTTGAATTGAAAAAGGAGACTTCACACACCCCTAGGAAAATGTAACGATTCATAAGACTTAAAATATTATGTCAAGATGCCCTTTACTATTAAAATTACTATGTACCACTTCTTACTATTTACTTTTGCTTAAAATATTGATTTAAAAAAATAATTATAATATTACATTAATACATCAAGGTCCTACTTTAATTTAGAAAACTACGTAAATAATATGGATATTTAATTGTTTTTCATCAAATTATTATATTACGCTACCATTCAAAATTAAAATAGTGAAAAAAACATGCTGTAATGTTTATTAACAGTGATATTAACTAATAGTAATCAACCTCGGTGGTCCTGGGGTAAAGTGGTCGCCTCAAGACCCAATGTTCATTGGTTCGAACCCAGCCGAGGTCAACGAATTTTTCTTGAGTGATAAAAATCAGTAGCGCGACTCTCTTCAGAGGGAAAGTAAAGCTACCAGTCCCATGTCGATTTTGGTATCTAAAATTATTATTATTATTATTATTATTATTATTATTATTATCACCGCGTCTTACTACCCGTTCGGGTTGTACGCACCTATGCTAACGTGTAATGGTAGTGGTGATTGTGAGATGAAATGGAGGACCTACAGTTTAACGTGGAATCCGTACCACGGTGGAGGCCTGGCATTCCCCACATTCAAAAGATGTCTTGTCAGAGGGGAAGGAAGGGTTTGCTAATCAGATATGGTATGTAAAATAACCCTGGAAGAAATGTGAAAATACCTTTTCCTAGTACAATTTGTAAGCACTTTCACTCTTGCTCATTGAAGTATTTGTGTGCTGATATAAATCAGTTGGTTAAATACTTCAAATAAATAAATACTATTAATTAAATATAAAACTGAAAGCAGCTCGCAGTTACGCCTATATTTGAGAAATTGATACGAGTATTATAAAAATAAACCAAAGCACCTCTGATATCTATAATAATAAAACAGAGTGTTTGTCTGTCTGTGTGTGTTTTCCGTGGGGACTCTTTCCATGTCCCAATAATATGAAGTGGTGGCTTAAGCCTATCAGAATCCAGAATTCTGGTGACCTTAGGGATAATTACTCTTCCAGGGAAAAATATCCATGGTACAAGCCGGGAATCAAACCCGAATCTCTAGGTTGATAGCCAGGTCCACTGACCACTATACCAAGGGACCGGTTGAATTAGAATTACTTTCGGTTTGTTTTTAGGACAACTGATGGTTTGTTTGTCAATCTATGGCAATACGGAATCTTAGGGTTTCTTTCCTAATTTTTCTCTCCCCTACCTAAAGGAAGAGTTCATGTTAAGCCCCCAAGAGCGCCTTGCTGTATTCTTTAATTTTATCATTTTAATAGTTAAGAGAGGCGTTTCTATTTAGGTTTTTGTATACTTAGGACATTGGGAACTTTATGGGGCAGGAGTTAAATAAAAATAGTTAAACAAACCCCAATTGTCTATAAAGTGGTTTGTTATTTTTTAATATTTTTTTAGCCAAAATTAATTAAAGATTGATCTATTAGAAATATAAAGTTTAATTTTTAACGCATGGTAAGGTCAACAGATACTGAATATCTGTAATTAGCAAATTAACATTTGATGATAAACTTTTTAAATGAAGAGAAGAAGTTGTCATTAAATTCTTGGACACCTTTAACATAACCATGTATGATTCCACTGGAGCAATATTTTATTTATTTTGGCTAAAAAATATTTTGATATTAAATTTGCAAGTAATATAATATAATAGTATTTAGTACCACGTCTTACTACCCGTTCGGGTTATACGCTTTAAGTACTGATTACGCTAATGGATTAGGAATTGGGAAGGTTAAATTAGAGGAAGTGAACCCGCATTTGCGTGGAGGGAGAGTGGAAAACCATTTAGGAAAAACCACCCCCACTTTACCCGACCGAGATTCTAACCTCGATCTCCCCGTCCTCAGCAGTCGAGCTCAACACGACAAGCGCGTTAGCCAACTACGCCACCGAGGCGGGTAGTTTGCAAGTACATTGCCCTTCTCTCGCGGTCCCTACTCTCCCCCCTGATCGTATTAATACTCCAAGACATCTGATCTACAGCTATTAATTCTGATAGATACTATCAACACCTATAAAATAACACTAATAAAATAGTATAGTGCTATCAATTTCAGCAGCAAAAACATATGTTTAAATTTTATTAAAGGCCCTTCCTTTGTGAACAGTAAAATGTTCTTAAATTTTATTTAAATAGTCCTTCCTTTTCCCTAAAACTACCTATACAGACTAACAGACCAATAAACAACACCATTTCCATAGAAACAGTTTGTTTATTACGATATGAATGGGGTGACCTGGTGGTCTAGGGGTAAGGTGTCAGACTTCTGTGCTGGCGGCCGGGGTTCAATCCTCGGTCCCAGTACAGATTTATCTGATTGCCAAACCCTTCCTTCACCTCTGACAAGAAGTTTATTAATCCTAACTTGTGAATGTGGTTCGGATTCCACGTTAAACTCTAGGTCCTTCATTTCATCTCACAATCACCTTACCATTACACATTAACGTAAGTGCGTATAACCCGAACGGGTAGTAAGATACGATGCTAATAATAATAATAATAATAATAATAATAATAATACGATATGATTGGAGCTGCTAAGTGAGATCAGTCTCAGTGAGATATTAAAAAATGTAGGTCATTTCCTTGTAAACAACGGTGAGTCGTCAAATCACTACCTACCGTTAAGTTGTGTTCACTTGACTAAACTTTCTCCGCCGAAGAGCAAATTAAGGTTGGTTTTTTTTCCCCTAGAGTGTTTGACATTTTAATCTAGCTGAAGTTCATTCACTCGCGTGATGATTGCCGCAGATTTCCGACAAGATACACTTTCATTTTAATATCAATAAATCATTGTGTTAGATACTTCAAGGTCAAGTAAATCCTTAAAATATGTGTAGCTCGGGTGGCCCTATAAAAGAGAGAAAGGAAAATAAATAAATTATTCTACAATTTTTCCACATACTTCCTCATATTGATTATTATATTTACTGTTGATTTATTATTTAGCACCGCGTCTTACTACAAGTTGGGGTTATACGTTTATGTAGTAATTAAGTTAACGGACTAAGGGATTTAAAGGTTGTATTTATAGGAAGTGTACACGCATTTGCGTGGAGGGATATTATACAAACTTTATGGAAAAAAAACTCTCAATACACCTGACGGAGATTCGAACCTCCAGCTCTCTGTCATCCGCAGTCTAGTCTGCCGTGAGGGTAGTACTTAGATCACGCAGCTACCGAAGCAGTGTTGACTATTATAGAACGGAACAGTAAAATTAAAAGTTGGTTATTGATAAGCTAGACATAAAAGAATTTCTTCACAAAAGGACCATCATTTTATTAATCTAGTAACTAAAAAAATCTCAACTTAAAAAAAATTAGTCATCAGTATGTTACCCTTAAACGAATTTCCCTCCTGAAAACAAGTATACAAATTTATTATATGTGTAAAACGTCTCCTAAATATCCATTTTTTTAACATTACTAGGACATTTTAGAGAAATTTCAAATTTTCTAAACTCATCCATCAATTAACTACGCTTCATTTGAAGGTTAGAAATAGAATTTAAAAAAAACTCCCCGAGGAATGATACTATTACATCTTTTAAGTCTAAACAAAATTCAATAAACCTTTCCAACTATAACCCCAGGAAAAGGAAAAGAGACAGACAGACATGAAGTCAGAAAGAATGGTAAGACTAATTGTTTGGGTTCAGGGTGAAAATAATACTAAAAGGTTCCCTGGTGGTCTAGGGTTAAGGTGTCAGACTTCTGTGCTGGGGTCCGGAGTTCAATCCTTGGTCCCAGAACAGATTTATCTGATTGCCAAACCCTTCCTTCACATCTGACAAGACGTGTATTAATCATAACTTGTGAATGTGTGGAAATTCCAGGCCTCCACCGTGGTTCGGATCCTACGTTAAACTATAGGTCCTCCATTTAATATCATAATCACCCTACCATTACACATTAGCGAAAGTGCGTATAACCCGAACGAATAATAATAATAATAATTAAACCAAAAGATTCATCTTAATATCGAGCTTAAGAATATTCATGACTGTAATACTTTCCCTAGTGAAAGAGTGAATAATAAATATTTAATTATTTTTTTTGCCCAACACAAAAATTTAAACACATTGTCAAAGCTGTTTGTAATTTGAGAAATAATAATTTTATTAGCAAGCTTGGACAGTTTTACGATTTCAGTATATTTGGCTACTCAAGGTTTAAAAATGTAACGAATAATGTTACCTTAGACAATTTGATTATTGTTTTATTAATTTTATAGGCTATAATACAATTTTAGAGTCCGCCACGCTAAGATTGCTTAGATTAGTTTGAAAGTTATCGTGATAATTATCAGTTTAAAAAGAATAATAACACATACACAAAGATCTTCAGATAATCCATAAAAATTGAAACTTTCTCTTAAACCTAACACGCAATGAAAATTATATCTCAATTTATTTATATTTAAGTTATATATATAGCCTACTTTGATGGCCGCGTGGTATAACGCACTATTCTCTTGTTAAACTAGACTTCCGGAGTTCGAGTCTCAACTGGGTGTGCTGAAAAAAAATCCGAAATATTTTCCCACTCTTTCTCTCCACGCAAATGCGGGTACATTTCCTCTAAATATAATCTTCTTAATTCTTTTTTTTTAGTAATTAGTACATAAGCGCATAACACAAACGGATTGTAAGCCACGGCGCTAAAAATAGTTTTATATGTGTCATTTAATCGTTAGTCTGTGTTAAAATATTGTTTACTAGCTGTAACCCGCCTCGGTGGCGTAGTTGGCTAACGCGCTTGTCATGTTGAGCTTGACTGCTGAGGACGGGGAGATCGAGGTTCGAATCTCGGTCGGGTGAACTGGGGTTGGTTTTTCCTAAATGGTTTTCTACTCCCCATTCCACGCAAATGCGGGTTCACTTCCTCTAATTCAACCTTCCCAATTCCTAATCCATTAGCGTAATTAGTACTTAAAGCGTATAACCCGAATGGGTAGTAAGACGCGGTACTAAATATTATTATTATTATTTACAAGCTGTACTAAAAATGATTATTTGTTTAACAACGTCAACATTTAGTGACATACTGTTTCAAATCTGTTCATAATAATATTGAAGTTTTCTTCTTCCTTCAAGATATTTTGATGATGTGATGTTTTTTTTTAATATTTGACCTTCGACTTCAACATTTCAAAGTTCCACACAACTCTAATGACCATACGGTAGTCGGTCAAGGTGATACTTATACCTTTCAAGGTAAATAAAGTGTGAATGCGCATAGACTCTCAAATAATCAGTCAATACTTTTTTTTTTAGCATGGCGTAAACCTGATTCGGTGGCCGCATGATCTAAGGCGCGTCACCCTCGCATTAGAGACTGCCGATTACAAGGGGGATTGGGGTTTGTATCATGGTAGGGTGTACCAAGGGAGATTTTCCAAAATAGTTTTTCACTCTTCCTCCAGGCAAATGCAGGTGTACTTATTCTAAATTCAACCTTACCTATCCCTAACAAATTAGCGTTATTAGTACATATGCGTTTAACTTAAACAGATAGTAAGACATGGTGATTAAAAAAAGTTTCCTAATACCCATTCGGGGTTTACTAACCACTCATATATCCTAGAGATAAGGAAGGTCATATTTAAATAGGTATCGTAGATATTTTGTGGAGGGATGGTGAAAGCCTTTTAGTAAAAAATGCCCTCAGTTCTGGGATTCGAACCTCAATCTCCTCGTTATTGGCATCTCAGTTCATCGCGAGATTGACAACTAAAACCGTTCGACTAAATCGTAGTACCTTCTTAAGGGGGCTGCCTAGGTAGTTGATATATTGCCAATAATATGTTGCACTTAGGTTGGATATTTATAAAACCTTTAACAGTATACAAGTTTGCTGTTTACTGGGATGCACACTATACCATTTTTTTACGACCCTTAAACTCTGAGAAACAGTTAAAAAGTTTTCCAATGTTTCCACTATGAAAAATCCAAAATTCCACATATTTTAGTTTATCATTAAGAGATAAATGTTGGTGAAATAAAAGGTCACTAACATAAGAGCGTGAAATGAGTATTTGTGATTCGATTTATGTAATTTAAATAGAAGTGGGAAAGATTATTACAACAAACATTGTATTGGTTTATTTTACTCCTCTCCTGTTTATTCCCCTACTGAAGGACAGCTGCACAGAGGAACGTTATCAAGGGTGGATTCTGGGCCTGTTGTCGAGGGGGAGGGGAGGGAGGTGCGGTGTCACGACTGGTTTTTTTTATGGCTCCTTCAAGTATAAATTTAATATTAATCAATCAAGATTTTTATTTATAATAGCTTTGATAGTAATAATATTTCTAGTTTATTAAAATAATTAATGATTGTAATAGTAATAAGAGGGTTTTTAAGAAAAAAACCCAATTTCGATTAACCAATATGTAATTTTAATTTTTTTAAATAGTCACTTTCACAATAGATTTACAAATATGAACATGGGTCTAAAACGTTTTAGTAGGTAATAATAGAAAAAAATATGTATTTAAAAACCATTTACTGGTTATAATAATAAACTTAATGGAGTGTTTTAGTTTCAAGCCAACACTTTCTTTTATGCACATTAGAGCCAAGTTGAAAGAGCTATTGGTTAGGTCATGTAGGAAGATAAGGCGAAATATGTTTAGAGTCAGTCAGTCTTTACAACATAAAGGTAATGGTTACAATACTTTTGATTATTTTATATGCGGGAGGCTAGGGCAGGCCGTTGTCCCCATCGCCCATACATGGATCCGACACTGAACGTTAAAAACTCACTTGATTTCCGACGTTTATGAATCTCTGCTATACTATTCTAATGACATAATGACATTCCTCAACGTTAAACGTATCTTGATAAACCACAAAGTTGATGGGTCATCATATTTTTTTTAACATGTTGATTAGTCCTTTATAGCGTCATGTCCTGTTATTTCCAATTTTCTCAAAAATACACATAAAACCTTCGTAAGCCTATTAATTATATGGGTTGATAGCTATTGAAGGATTCTGGTAGGAAGAAACTTATCTGAGAATTACAAAACTACAAACTAGAACTTCTTTAATATATTCGTAAGTCAAGTCAAGTAATCTGCAGCTGTCATTCTTGATATATATGACCGTTGATCAACTAGCTGGTGTACCCCTTATTTTTTATTTAGCACCGTGCCTTACTATCCGTTCGGTTTCTACTCTTAAGTACTAATTACACTAGTGGTTTAGGAGTTGGGAAGGTTACATATTCAGGAAGCGAACCCACATTTGCGTGGAAGGAGAGTGGAAAACCATTTAGGGAAAGCCATCCCCAGTGCATCCGAGCGAGATTCGAACCTCAATCTCCCCGTCCTCAGCAATCTAGCTCAACAAGAAACTAACACGTCATGGTTGATTGAGGGTTATTATTAAATCTACTCAGAAGTATTTTAGTATTTTAAATCACTCTTACCACGCACACCCTTTTCCCCCTCTTTAACCTTTCTAACCTTTCTATCCTTTTTCCTTTTCGCCCCTTTTGCGTCTTTTTTTTATTATTTTCATGATTTTTAAAAATATATTCCCATTTGGTCTTAGTGTCCTTTTCGGATGGATTTACTTTTTTTTTTTACTATTTTTGGCCTTTTGACGCTTTTTCACTTTTTACAAAAATTATACCAGGATAAAAACGATATAAAGGGTACAAAGGGTATAAAGGCTAAAATGGGTAAAAAGGACAAAAGGTTCAAATATAAATTTTCAAAATTTTGGCTTCCAAGTATATTTATTTTTTCATTGCGGCTATAATAACCCGCATTGCACAACTGTATAAAATGTAGCAGTAAAACTTTCTCATAGCGTTTATATTTCTTCGGTTTTTAATTGATTGGAAAATTATAGTCAAAATTTTAAAATTCCTGTTTTGAGGTGCATATATTCATGCACAGTTTCTACTAAAGTTTAAATTTCAGACTTTTGCGTGCGGTAGATATTGCACGACGCTCATGTCAGGTACACAAATTATTAAATTTATTAATATTGGTACCTACAAATAATGAGATAGTAATAGAATGTTATCGTTGTTGACCATAAAAACAATGTGTTTGTATTTAAAAAAAGTTTTTCTTACCAGAATTCTACTATACGTTCGCAATGACGTGAATGGTAAACATTAACAATGGATAGCGCATCCTGTTTTAGGAGCATTAAATTCAAGTTTATCTTAGTTTTATCACTTTATATGTAGGTGATAAACTAGTCGTAAAAGACATTCACACTTTTGCATAATCTTGGGGATTTTAAAACACTGTTTACGTTGGATTTCTGTTTTAATTGAGCAACGGCTGAGGTTAGGCTACATTCGATGAGTGTAGATTTTATTGGTTTTTTTTATAACCACCTATGTAATTCATATGGTGGTAATGTTCCCATGTGAGAGTGTGTAGATGTGTGTGTCATCTCATAAGTAATTGAAGTGTATGAAGTGTGTGGATGTGTGCTATGGTGTGTTTGCAAAATATCTGGTGCATTTATATTATTATTATTATTTGTTCTGTCTTACGACATGCCCATTTCTTTTGTGGTGAACTTAGATCGTCAATTGGCCCTGTGGGCTACTCTGTCTCCTTCAGCCCCCAGAATTTTACTTTCCTTCAAGTCATCTAATATTTTAATCCTCCTTCTTCCTAAGTTCCTCTTTTCCTCAACCTTTCCTTCTATGACGTCGTGCAGAAGACAGTTCCTCCTAAGAGGGTGTCCGACAAAGTTAGCTTTGCACCGAGGAATTACATCACATCCAAAATAGTTCTCTTATCACCCACTTTTAACAGGACTTCATTTGTCACCTTATAAATGTCCACTTCACTGGCTTAAGTATTCTCCAGCATCACATTCCAAAACTCTCCAAGTTAATACATACATATATATGTAAACACATGTATAATAATTATACACATGTAATATGTATTATTCACACCGCGTCTTACTACCCGTTCGGGTTATACGCACTTACGTTAATGTGTAATGGTAGGGTGATTGTGATATGAAATGGTGGACCTACAGTTTAACGTGGGATCCGAACCACGGTGGAGGCCTGGAATTCTACACATTCACAAGTTGTAATTAATACACGTTTTGTCAGAGGTGAATGAAGAGTTTGGCAATCAGATAAATTTGTGCCGGGTCCGAGGATTGAACCCCAGACTACCAACACAGAAGTCTGACACCCTACCCCAAGACCGCCAGGTCCCCCACATGGAAGCATAAGCTGCTTCGGTTAGAACTTTCTATCAAGGTAGATGGATGGAATTTTGAATATTTACTCTAACCGTGTATCTTGATGCTAACAATAAAACATTTTATTTTTTAACTTATTTAATCCCAAAATGCAAATCACACCAAAAAAACAACACATTGTGATATTAGTACCAGTATGTAACCACGTAAGGAAGCAATTCCCACCCATGGCTACTTTAAAAAATGTTTTTGTGTTGACATCCCCTATATACACACCTCGGTGGCGTAGTTAGATAACGTACTAGTTTTGTGTTCATACCGCCGAGGCCGGGGATATCAGGGTTTGAATCCTGGTCAAGACTACTGAGAATGATTCATCTAAATGGTTTTCTATTCTCCTTCAACGCAAATGTGAGTAAATTATCTCTAAAATGATTAATTCCTCATCCTGACCCCATAAGATTAATTATCATATACGCATATAACCTGAACAACTAATAAGACGCTGTGATTTATATATTATATATAAAACTTAAAAATAAAAAGTTAAACTTAAATATATATTGCCTATTTTTAAGTTTAACTCAAGTGTCGTCGATTTTCCTGAGGGTGTTAAACTGCTTAAAAACTCTACTTGATATTGACTTTTCCCGTTTATACTCACAGTCGATTGAGTTCTCACTAATATAACAATTGACCTCTCCTTATAAAATAATAAATACCTCCTCATTTATTTGCGCAACTTTATCATTTGGTGGACACAGAATTTCCATTCAAAATACCAGTTGGGCTCACCCTATTTCCAAATATTTCGTGAAATACTGAGCCGTGTGTCAATAATTCATTTGGCACTTCTATGATATTTTATTTCAAGCTGTGTTTTTTCTCAGTTTTCCATCATTCAATTGCCATAAACAAAGTAACTGTAAACTTCTCGTACATTATTGTTTGACTTGATCATTTTAAAATCTTTATTATTTTTACTATTCAAGTATGTAATCCTTGTATATACGATTACTGTCCATAAGTTAACATTACCTGAAGTCACCTCCCAACAGTAAAACCTTTCTCACAATTGGGAAATAATTAAACAATTCATCATCGCTCATTCTGCAACAAATGATTGCCTGCATCGGTTACATGGCTTGGAACCCTGTTGAGTCATCACATATTAGCAGTTTGGCCACTGATAACGTTTGTATCATTCAATGTAATCCAAAATCAAGTTTTTGTTCTGTGCTCAACGTCAAATACATGCTGCTGCAAACATTTCCTTCCTTGTACGTGTCTGGATGATTTCCAGAAGGTGATGGGGAAGCTTCCTCTAGTAAAAGTCTTTACACTTTTTTCCTTGAAAGATCAATATGTATTGTGCATCTCAAAGAGCCAAATTTTCACAATCAAAACATCAAGGAATGGCATTTTCACTACAACAGCTTCTTTAGGTCAATGTCAGTGGTGGCTCGTAGCTAAAATTAGTGGGGGTGCTGCTACAGAACATTTTTAGCCTATGTTTTAAAATTGTGTAAATGATAAAAATAAAGTATAAAAAGAAAATTTATTCAGGAACTTAGCAAAAAAATCCAACATTTTTACTTACGTTAACTTAAATTGTTAAAGTTCAAGCTTGAGCTATTCATTTAAAAATGAAATACATTCTTCTTGTTTTAATTTGCGCAAAAATCTAAATAATTTTCTCCTTGATCTCTGGATGACAATTGAGGAAATTTTTCTCAATTGAAAGTACTGCAAGCGCATTTAGTCTTTTTGTTAAATAAAAGAACCGAAAAACAATGAATCAAATAGAATTGCTGGAAGTAGAATAATAATCTAATTTTACACTCTTCTACACTTAATCATATTCAAGAATATGGTACACGGTTTTTAAGCACAACACACGCTGAGTAAAAAAAACACTTCCTTCCACCATCACGCCAGAGCCGGCACTGCGAGAGCAACAGTGCTCTCTCTACCTGACAGTACCACCTTCCTCCCCACCTCCTCCTATGACCGCATGCGCACAACAGTAAAGCGCCACGTCACTGGCACTGTGATTCTTATGCTCTTTGGTGAACAAAGATATTTATCTTTTCTCAAATTTTCTTAATGCCACAGATTAAGTGAGTAACAGTGTATATTATTTCATTTATGATCTTTGTAGTGTTTCTACAACAATGTATCTATTTTCACAAATATTATGAGTTTTTAGTAAATTACTATTTTAAGATAAAAGAAGGAAAAAGTCTTTGCGGTACACCGTACCATTTATAAACATGAATTGTGCATTATAACACTTCACTTCTTGAAGTATATAAATCTCCATTTGGACACTTTACACCCATAAAAACTGACTTTTGATATAAATATTTCTCTCTTCTCCTCAACAAATCTAGTGACTCTTACGATTTCATGAAATTAAATATTACAAACAATATTTGAAAAGTTTAGGACCTTGAAAGTCGCCTAATTAGAACACCGGGCCAGGGACTATTCACGAATATTGAATTCCCAAGAAAGGTTCAAGGTAAAGCCTACACAATTTAAAGGTGACTACGAAGATCTGTGAGATTGTCAAACATGCTCACCTTGACTTGAGGATGATAAATAGAAAGTAATATAAAATAATATGTGATCTCCCTCACTTCCCCCGCACCCGTGATCGCACGGTGTAAGGCATCACTCTCCCAATGAGATATATTGCTGAAGATAGGTATATCGGGGTTTAGTCTCATTTGGGTGTATTTTTGATATTTATTTCCTAAAGTATTTCCCAATCTTCCTCCACCCCAACGCTTATATATTTTACTCTAAATTATACCTAGCTCATCTCTACAGTGCCAGAGAAAAATATTAATGCGTATAGCTTAAAATAAGAAAGAGAATAGTTGAATTTTTTTTAAAATTATAAATTATGTTCAATTTGTTTTATTATAGTGTTAGCTAACTATTTATTATTGGCACCTATAAGATTTTTAAGCAAATGACGTAATGACAGTGATTTATGAAACATTAGAGAGCGTGTCAGTTTGGAATATAAGGAATACGCACATAAGTGTTTTTGGGGTTAACTGCTTGACTCAATACCCGAGCCTCGTGGGTTGAAACCTAACTGGGGTCAACGGATTTTTCTTAAGCGATAAAAATCCGTAGCGCAACTTCCTTCGGAGGGGAAGTAAAGCCACCGCTCCCATGCCGATTGTGGATTATAAAATAACCTTGGATAATATGTGAAAATACATTTTCTGGCAAAATTGGTAAACCCTTTTTCCTATCGCTCATAGAAATTCTCGTGTTCTGAAATAACCAGTCTGTTCAAAAAGTGCACGTTAATTATCTCAAATATATACAGGGTAAATTAATATCTCTAAGACAATAATAAAGTAAAATGTTATCAATGTTGACTGTAATAATTCCGACAACTTAGCTCATCCAGTAGCGGGTCTGTCTACTGAGCTTGGGGTATTGAATTTGATTCCAGGCATGACCGAAAAATGTATCATTGGTGAAATGTGCGTTTCCCCTTTCACAGTGATGAATTAACAGCCGGGGATCGGACTAAGTGTTGGTTAGAGATTTAAGTGAGTTTATAAATCATGTGCTAATATAATCGGTGAACGTTAAATACCTCAAATAAATAAAATAAAAATGTCTGCAAAAATGTATTTGTTTTTTCTAAAATTTCCTTCCTACAGTTATATTATGTCAAGGTTGAATAAACTCAATTTTTATATGAACCTAAAAAAGAGGTCCTTCTTTATTGATTTTACTAATAATAATTGTCATTAGCCTAATCTTATTTAAGGGCTATTGGCACATTGCGTGATTCCTTTAAGTTTCTTCAAGGTTAACGACCTGCTGAAGGTTACGATATGAATGATTCTCCTCTGGTTTGATTGCTCACAGCCTTCGTGATGTGATCTATGTGGTTCGTGTAAGGGACGTCTATGTTTATATTAATTTATCTTGCCTATTATAAACGCAGGATTATATCAGCACTAACCTTACAAAATAACTTGGTAGTATATGATCACACAGAGAACACGGATTGGGGACGATCATTTAGAGATTACTTCGAGAAAAATAGCATTAGACAGATTTAATGAGGTTAAATACTTAGGAAATCTTTTAAATAGCAACAATTATATCATATTATATTGAAAATCAGGAAATAAATAGTCTGGAAATGCACTCGGCCAATAAGTTGTTGACATATCGCCTGATTTCAAGGAATGTAAAACCCAGAATAGGCATAGCACTAATTTTACCGGCTATTTTCTATGGTTGTGAAACGCGGTCTCTTACTTAACACAATGAAAAAATAAATGGGAGGTGTTCGAAAACAAGGTGCTTAGGAAGATATTTGGTCCAAAAAGAGAAGAGGCTACTGGGGAGTGGAGGAGATCATATAATGATGAGATGCACACCCTGTACGCATCACAAGGCATTGTTAAAACAATCAAGTATTGTAGGTTACGATGGGCAGGACATACAACGTAAATGGGAGAATCTAGAACTGTGTTCAGGGTACTGACGGGAAAACCCAATGGGAAGAGACCTTCGGGAATACCGAGGCGCAGATGGGAAGATAACATTAGAATGGAACTGAAAGAGATAGGGTGTAGTGAGGTGGACTGGGTAGAACTAGCACAAGATAGGGATACTTAAAATAATCCATATCAATGCCATTTAACCGGAATATTCGATAGAAGATTACGCTCGAATTAGATAACGTATCTAATTGTGAGTCCCCGCGTTTTTCAACTGACGTATGTTAAATTGGGATCAATTTAAAAGTTTTTTCGATCACTTCAGTGGCCGAACGCTCTAAGGGTTCGCTATAGTGTTAAAACTTCCCTGCTGATGGTGAGGAAATAGTGGTTTGAATCATGATCTGACTGGCTGAGAGTATCTTTCCCTAAATAGTCTACTAATCTCTTTCCACACAAATGTTAGTGGAGCATCTCTAGAATGCTTTCTTCATCATCATTACTCTTAAACTATGGACGCGGAGACCAAATTTAGGAATTATACCCATATTTGAGTGCAGGGAGAGTGGAAAACCATTTAGGAAAAACTGCCATCAGTACAGCCAGCCGGGATTCAAACCTTAATTTCCTTGTTATTGGCAGTCTAGTATATTGCTAGAGTGATGCCTTATAGGGCCCCTACATGATAAGTCAGACTGTCAGTATTAATTATCACTTTATTAATACTGGCAGTCTTACTGATCGTAGAGGGGCAATACTGATGGACTGATGGCTTGATGGCTTGACTGACCAAATTGTCTGATCTTGAAAGTGGTGGGCGAGACTGACAGTAGTACTGACAGTTAAACTTACCGTGTGTGCGCGCTCGTCAGTATTTCCGTCAGTCTCAGTAGCAAACATAAACTGCCCACGGCTTTTTCTTATCATCCATGTTGTTGTATGTTGCATGCAGGAGCTGATACTGATAAAAAAAAATGATACGAAGACTGACCATGTACGGTCTCGTAAATACTGATGCGTACTGACAGTCAAACTGTCAGTCTTATAGAGCTACACGATCAGTCAGACTGTCAGTATTAATTATCACTTTATTAATACTGACTGATCGTGTAGGGGCCCTATTAGGCCATGCGGCAGCCAAAGCCGATTCTTAATTATCTTTAATGTAGTGGTTTCCCGTTGCCTTCTGCATTCCATGCCATTGGCCATTTTACTTGGTTCATCAGCCTTTAGGGGAAATTTCTCCCTCCAAGGACAAGCGGGTTCTCTATCCATTCCTCCACCTTAAAATAGGCTGTTGACGCCATAGAGGTGGAACCGCTTTTGCTGGCCGTCATTCGGTTGGATGCAGTTTAACGTCATCCCCGAGACACTATATATATATATATATATAGCACAGCGTCTTATTAACTGTTTGATTTATGCACCTATGTACTAATTACACTAATATGTTGGCATTAGGAAGGTTTAATCAAGAGGAAGAGCACCCACATTTGCGTGTAGAGTGTGGAAAGCTGTTTAGGGAAAACCACCCTCAATGTACCCGACCGGGGTAGAACCCCAATATTCTCGTCTTCGGCAGATTAGATTAACTTAAGGTGTGTCCAGCAAAGAAAATAATTTGTTCAATATTCATTTTGTTGAGAAATTATTTTTACTTTTATGATTAAAACCTTTTTTTTATAATAAAAAAAAATTGTCTGATACCTTTTAATTAATAAGAAAATATATCAATTTTTATTGGCTTATTAGTAAACCACCAATAAACATATTTAAATTCGTACAAATCATGCAGTCTAAAGTGTTAAGCTGGCTATATTCTGGAATGAGAGTAATGAAGCGGTTTAGGTTCGAAGCTCATCCGGATGCACTGGGGTGTGATTTCGATTTTTTTTAAATTCCCATTCTCCCTCTATGCTACTATAAACTAATTCCTCAAAATATTTGTTTCTTTCTTGCTCTTTAAGATTAATACGTTGATAATTATGGTTTTGTTGGGAAAATTAAACGTTAAATCCACCCCTCTTTCTCTCACCCACAAAAACAACATTAAAAAAAAAAGTTGTTCTTGTAAAACATTTTCAAAATATTTTAACCTTCACGTCTTGCTACCCATCTGGACTAAGTCATTTAATTACATTTATGGCGTGTTTTTTTTTTAAGACATTGATCTGTAAATGTTTACAAACATTCTAAAACTGACTGCTGCGGTGCTTAACTAAACACCCTAAGATTTGGGCATCAATCGGTTTGGCATACGGTTCAATCGTTAACTTATTCTCACCCACCTCGGTGGCGTAGTTGGCTAACGGCTTGTCGTGTTGAGCTCGACTGCTGAGGACGGGGAGATCGAGGTTCGAATCTCGGTCGGGTGAACCGGTGGGGGTTTTTCCTAAATGGTTTTCCACTCTCCCTCCACGCAAATGCGGGTTAACTTCCTCTAATTAAACCTTCCCAATTCCTAATTCATTAGAGTAATTAGTACTTAAAGCGCATAACCCGAACTGGTAGTAAGACGTGGTGCTAAATATTAAATATAGAAATAGCTTATTTTCACTTGCCAGTGATATAGAGATTGAAGTTCAAATCCCTGTTAAGTTTACCAAGAGTGACTTTTAATAAATTATTTCGTACCCTCGCTCTCCTCAATGTTTTCAACCAGATGTTTAAAAAAAAAGAGCTAAGGGTGTACAATGTTTTACTATCAATTATTAACAATACAGAATACAATAACTGTACTTATATTATCAAAGGAAGAACCTTATTTGACAAATAAAAAAAAACTAGATAGCTCTACTTTCACGTATTCAAACGTCAAGTCATGGGATCTGCAGCCGTCACCTTTTGTAGATATTATTAACAACTTTAAAGCAGCACTCTTAGGGCCGGTTTATGACTCCTGGATACATATTAATCTGTAGGATAAATATTTATATCAGGTGGATAAGTTAAAAGTGCGTCTTATGAGTGCCAGATAGCATTTATCTGCCAGATATAATGTATTTATCTATCACATTTTTATCGGGAGGTTTAAGTATCTGATAACTTTTATCTGGAAGTTAAAATAGCTGTTGCCATAGTGACGCGTTGTTATTAATGAGGTTTCGCTTATCAGAATCTGTTTCTGGGTTAAAATCTTGGTTCACGTGTTTAGTAAGCAGAGGCCCGGGTTCTAACTATATAAAGTTAGAACATTTAATTCACACTTTTATATAAACTGACAAGCTATTTGTAAAGTTATATCTATATATGCACAAATTATTAAAATGTGAATACAATAAATTAAATTTTCTAAACGTTGTACCAAACTAATGCCACATTTTGGCAGACACCGAAATTAGTACTTTCAAGAAAACTTTGCTTCTACGCCCACGTGACGATAGATAAAAGTATAGCACGTGACGCCATCTGTTTGCTCGCGGCGACCTGGCGGCCTAAGGGTAAGGTGTCAGATTTCTGTACTGGCAGCCGGGGTTCAATCCTCGGTCCCGGCACAGATTTATCTGATTACCAAACCCTTCCTTCACCCCTGACAAGACATCTTATGAATGTGGGGAGTGCCAGGCCTCCCCCGTGGTTCGGATCCCACGTTTAGCTGTAGGTCCTCCATTTTATCTCACAATCACCCTACCATTACACATTAGCGTAAGTGCGTATAACCCGAATGGGTAGTAAGACGCGGTGCTAATAATAATAATAATAATGTTTGCTCGCACTCGTTTAGCCGCCATTATTTAAGAAATGTTGAGCGTTCTCACCACTCGTGTTAACTTGATTTGTGTAGCGCTATCAACAAGGCTTATACGCATGCGCGCACCAGTAAAAACAGTACCAACCCTGCATGTTCTGAATAAAAATATATTTATCCTACAGATCCGGCAGATAAACTCAGTTCATAAGACGCGTAAAACATTAAAGTGGCTGATAACTTTTATCTGGTAAGTAACTTTAACCTCCCAATAGCAATATCTATCCGGTAGTCATAAGGCCGGCCCTTAATAGAAGTCCATCCTTAAGCTGCGTAAGGCTTTTTTAATAATACAATATATTATAATTGTTTGGTTAGTTTTTGTCATAAAGAGTTGGTAATAAAGCTAGTGATATGAAATGTTAGAATACTTTCATTGAAAGTAAATGCAATCTAAGTGTAATTTTATATTTTATATATTTATTTTCTGGCAAAAAAAAATTACATTTATCTCACCATAAACATTGATAGAAAAAAACTTTAGGTAAGATGGATTATGAGCCTCTCCCCCTATTTTGTAAGAAACCATAGGAAAATACAGACCCCTCCCCCACGCCCCAAACCCTTACGTAATTTAAGGAATGCCCCTATAGTAAAATATGATCAGTGTTAACTACCAAAATAAAGTTTTTATTTTCTAAAAGGTACTTTATTCGTATGAAAAACTGTCATACAGGGTGTAGCCAAAACAATTAGACGATTAGTAACTTGAAAAATTAACACTATAATTTAAAATAAATATTCATTAGCTAAACAAAAGCTAACTACATACAATACTTTTTCACTTTTTAAAGATAATGTAACTCGGGCAAGCTCCACCGGACGTCAGGTAAACACCAGCAGGTCATTTAACACTTTCCTCAGCATAGATGGTATAATTGTTTCCACCCCATCCCATATTAGAGGTTGATACACATCAAAATGAGCTCAACCTATATATTTATTGAAACTACGAAAGGCCTAGCAATCCGGTAGCGAAAAATATATGGCTTGAATAAAAACAGACCCAGGCCGAAGGCTGGAGACGCGAATGGATGTAATAAATAAATGTTATATACATGATATGTATTATATGTATAATATATATTATACATATTACATTACATGATATATATTGTGTGTCAAACGTGGACTTTGTGAATCGACTGATTATATCAGCGCAAGACTTATGGATTTACTTAGATCTAAAACCGACACAACATCCAGCCCCCAGTCATTAATTCATCACCGTGAAAAGGAACACTCACATTTCACCAAAGGCAAATTTGTCAGCCATGCTAAAATTGAAGCCGAGACCCTTAGCTCAATAGACAGACACGCTACTGACTGGACTAAAGTGTTAGACAATTTAACTTATCCATTAAAACCTGTAGGAAATAAAACAAAAACTTGACTCTACAATGGCATGACAATGGTATATGACCTTCCTCAAAGTAATCACGCTAGTAGTTGACAGAAGTAACATATTATCACTCTGGAATAACCGCCAGTTCAGGTCACGAATATACCTATTCATTTCCTCCTTGCGGACATTACGTCACAATTTTCACGCGGAGGTGGGTTTTCATAAAATAAAAGAAGTTTTGTGACCCACGTCCTACCACCCGTCCGGGCTATTCACATATTAACACTATTAGTTTATGAACAAAAAAACCCTTCAATTCATTGAACATAATTAATTTGAAAATGTACCTGCATTTCCAAGGGGGAAAAGTGGAAACATATTTAGTAAAAAAACCATCATCGACTAGGATTTGAACCCCAATCTCCCCCTAGTCATCAGTCCAGTAGGAACTTATTCAAGGGTAACCACTTCATCACACCTTGCCGGGGCTAGAATTTCACATTATTGACAAACAATCCTAGACATCGTTGTACGTGGGTGATTAAGTAATAGTTTAAAAAATTTAGGTTTTGTCTGGAAATGAAAAAGAGTTGGATAATCAGGTAGATCAGTAGTCACCGATTCAACATCCCTAAGAGCACGTCTCAGCCCACGAAAAACACCTAAAATTGGTCATAAATATCTAGCCATGCATCATACTGTCATGTAATTTCCTTTAGTTGACTTCGAAAATAAAAGTAAGATTTGAGACCACTGAAACAATTTTAACCTTATTAAAATATATATATATATATATGAATAAAAAAAATTGAAGATTTGATTTCATAAAAGAAGCAAACTTTTAAACCGATACTAATTTCAACGTTGGCAAGTGGAAAATGTAGAAAACCGCACCTAAATACGTGTTCTGGCTTAAGCGGTCTCACGTAGGCCTATTTAATTTTACTGTTAATTGGTTGACAGAAGGAGCTCTTAGCTCTTAATCGAGTGGTACTTAAACCTTTTTGTTCGCGTACGTAACCCCTGACATAATTTATCTTCAAATTTGTACCACCAAAATTGTTAGTGCATAATGTGTGTTATAGTTATTCTGCTATCTACATAAAAAAAATAGAATAAAATACATCCAAAATAATGTAGTAAATAATAAGTGTAAATGATATATATTATCTTACGTACCCCTTAATATCGTTGCGTACCCCTTGGGGTAAGCGGGCCCCAAGTTAAATACCATTGTCTTAACCAACCAGCTATGAGGAAAGTTTTTGTATGCGCTTATGTGATAATTATTCTAATGAAGTAAGGATGAGGAAGTAAGCATTTAAGAAGTTTTCTACCCACATTTTCGTGAAAGGAGAGTGAGAAATCATTTAGGGTAAAAAAAAAAGCACCTCAGGAGACCCGTCCAAGATTAGAACCTCAATCTCATTGTCACTAGCAGGTCAGTCTATCGCTAGAGTGACATCTTAGACCATTCTGCTATTGAAGCGAGTGAAAGTTAAATGGAAAACTTGAGTGCAACTTGCATTCCCTACAACTCCTCTTACATCAAGTGGTACGACAGGTGGAGGAGTGACAGGAGTAGCAGACAGTTGGTGAAATGCAGCAGAGTTTATTTCAAGGAAAACTACTGGTAAGTTGGAGGTCATGCCTTCAACACTGACCACTTACAAGAAGGTCATGCAATCCTAACGGGGCGAAAGGGGGAGTCTTTTCAAGCCCAAACATCAATCTTTTATAGTTTTAACCCACTAGTTTGAATCAGAATGAACCCAACCTTCATGCAGTTGTTAATTTGACTCTTATTTACCCATCCAAGTGAGCTTTGTTTTGTATTTGTAAACACTTTTTCAACTACAGTTATTTATAGGTAAGGATAATAAAACCCTCATCCTTTAGAATAGCATGATTTAATTTTTGTTTAACATTTGTGGCAACACTTTTTGTAGTTAATTGTGGCAGCACTGATTAAATATTCTGAACCAGCAAATAAATACTTTAAGGTATACAAAAGGTTAAGTGGGCACAAGAAATTGTGAACCAAACAGTGACTCACAATCCGATTAGTGAGGATTTTTTTTTATTGTTATGCCTTTTTACCAACAATTATTGTATTTATTATTATTATTATTATTATTAGCACCGCGTCTTACTACCCGTTCGGGTTATACGCACTTAACGCTAATGTGTAATGGTTAATGGTAGGGTGATTATGAGATGAAATGAAGGACCTACAGTTTAACGTGGAATCCGAACCATGGTGGAGGCCTGGCATTCCCCACATTAACAAGTTGTGATTAATACACTATTGTATTTAAAAAAATATTTTTATAAATACACTATTGTATTTAAAAAAAAAATTTTTATAATGTAATTATTAATCAAGTATATTTATAAATAGAAATAAACCATCTTAATTATGTTTAAATAAATAAATATATGCAATTAAGATAAAGATTGAGGCACTTCATCCCCCTCAATCTCCCCCCCTCCTCCCTCGAAACTTTGACAAAATATAACAAAGGATTGCTAGGAATAAAATGAGGTTGTAGGGTACGCGAGAAAGACAGTGTTTTTGGGAGTTTTAGAGTAATTTTTTTTTCCAAAATAAATAAAATATTGCTTCAGAAGAAACACAGAGATTAATTTTCTTCACATGGTGACCTCATTAGTTCTTGAATATCTGTCAAGAGTGTCCTGAAATTTAATGACAACTTTATTTTTCTTCATTTAAAGTTTGTTATCTAATGCCGCTACACTCACGACATATATTTAACAACTATTTATATCACCACGCGAAGAAAATTAAACTTTCTGTTTCTAATGGAACAATATTTTATGTATTTTTACAAAAACTTTTTTGCTATAAAAACTGCATAGCTCCGACCTTTTTTTAGCATCCTCTTCACTCTCACTTTAAGAGTCCATCCCATAGCTAGTTTTAAGTGGGATATTAGATACACTATTACGCCCGAACCCAGTCTTCTTATCAAAAGGTAGGTTTTCTGCATTCTTCACTTGACAACAGTGAAATTGGGATCCCCATCGAGTTTAGTCAGGCTGGTTTTCCAATATGATTTTATACTCTCACTCCACGTAAATGCGAGCACATGTTCTTTAAATTGAACCTTCTTCATCCCTAACTCATTAGCCTAATTATTACATATACGTATAGCCTGAACAGGTTATAAGACATAGTGCTCATAAAAACTTTGCTCTCTTGTAAAGTATAATAATAATTATTCTTGGCCGTTTCAAATTTTAATGAAGCTTTAATGGTAATCTTAGCAAAGCTGTGACAAAGGGAGAGAAAGTATCATAAAAAATCATAACATTATTACCTTATACTACTATACAAAATTAATACAACCAATGGTGCGTCGTGTAACACCCTAAATTCCTTCACGCACCCCTGGTGATACGCGTAAACCAAATCGCGTAACACTTCTACATATTTATAATGCGATATGTCTTAACTGTCCCCTCTTAATCATGTTAATTACTCATGGTGATAATATTTAAATACTCTACCTTGTTCCTTGAAGCGAGGGTGAACTGGTTCATTATTAAGACCAAACAAACACTCATATGCCACACACTAGTCTGAAGCTAATCTAGTTTGGTTTGTTTACCGTAGGTACTTACAGAGCGCTGAGATGTGGTACAGACGATTAGACATACAGCATTATTTAAGAAGTAGTTACTGATTGCCAAACACTTCTTTCACTTGTGACAAGACGTGTATTAATCACAACTTGTGAATGTGTGGAATGCCAGGCCTACACCGTGGTTTGTGTCCCACGTTAAACTGTAGGTCCTCCATTTCATCTCACAATCACCCTACCATTTACACATTAGCGTAAGTGCGTATAACCCGAACGGGTAGTAAGACGTGGTGCTAATAATAATAATAATAATAATAAATGATTAGTTTTTTTAATGTCTCACACCAATAAGAAGGTTTTTTAGCACCAAATCTTACTACCCGTTCGGGTTATGCGCTCATTTACTAATTACTCTAATAGTTTTTAGGGATTAGAAAGGTTATATTTAGGTGTAGAGTGGAAAACCATTTTGTAAAAGTCACTCTCAGTACACCCGACCAATATTTGAACCCCGATCTTCCCATAAATGACAGTCCCGTCTATTGCGAGAGAGATTAGAGTATGTGACCGCCGGAGTGAGTCAATAATTCTAATAATAGAATATTAAATGTTATAAATGTTAACAACAAGATAGATAGGTATATCTATATTTTATAAAAGATTCTTCCTACCAGAATCCTACTATAGCTCAAACAACGCACGATGGCTAAAGTTACCTGTCTCTCTTTCAACACCTCCCATACACTGGGTATCATCTCTGAGGAAACTGCATGGTTACTATTGGGAAACAGCGTTGTCATTCTTGTATTCATGTGATCAATCTTCCATAAAATATATTTGACGAATTTTGCAACGTTGGTTCGTCGATGCTGCAGGTAGCTCCTTCTTACCCCAATCACACCACTTTTGACAGAAATGAAAACGAGGAGATTCGACGAAAGTTAACAGAGAGAGAGAGAACGGTGATTAATATTTTCTCTATGAGACCTTCAGTTGCCTCAGAGGTGATATCGGGTGTAGTGTTTGTTTTAATTACGACTACGAAATGAAAGTCGCGCGCGGATAGGAAGGACACTACTGACCAGCGAACGCCGAGGCCACAGCTGCGACGAGGAAGGAGAGCGTGACCGCGGGACCTGCCTCGGATTTGGCGACAGAGCCCGCCAGGACGTACACCCCTAGACCCAGGGTGCTGCCCACCCCTAGGAGGGTCAGGTCTAGCATGGTGAGACATCGTGACAGTTCGCTCTTCTCGTCTGTGACGGCCTTCTTACGGGTCAATGCCGACACGCAGCTGCCGAACATCCTGGGGAACAAACAAGGAACGACGTTCACAAATATATTATTATTATTATTATTATTATTATTATTATTATTATTAGCACCACGTCTTACTACCCGTTCGGGTTATACGCACTCACTTACGCTAATGTGTAATGAATGGTAGGGTGATTGTGAGATGAAATGGAGGACCTACAGTTTAACGTGGGATCCGAACCAGGGTGGAGGCCTGGTATTCCACACACTCACAAGCTGTGATTAATACACGTCTTGTCAAAGGTGAAGGAAGGGTTTGGCAATCAGATAAATCTGTGACGGGACCGAGGATTGAACCCCAGACCCCTAGAACAGAAGTCTTAAAACTTACCCTTAGACCACCAGGTCACCCTCACAAATTAATTACATTAATATATTTTTAATAACAGCATCTTACTAACTAATCAGGCTATAAACATTTAATTATAACTACTCTAATGGGGCCGGGATATGGAAGAAAGCAGTTTAGAGGTAATCTACCCGCATTCGCGTAGAAGGATAGTGGGAAGCCATTTAGGAAAAACCACCCTCAGTAGACCCGACTGGAATTCGAGCCACGGTCTCTCCATCATCAGCAGGTAAGAGAGTCATGCCTGGGACCGTTAGGCCACCGAAGCATGTAATTAATTATATATTTAAATAAAAGATATGACATGATCGTTAGCAATTTATTATATAACTATTGTATTTATTTTTTATTTTAGGTTTCTAATGTGCACTTTCTACCCAATTCGGTGGTCACGTGGTCTAACGCGCTAATATCTTGTTGGATTAGGCTGCTGAAGACGGGGATATTGGGGTTCAATCCCGGTCGGGTGCACTGAGGGTGATTTTTCCTAAATGATTCTCCACTATGCCTCCACGCAAATGTGGGTGCACTTCCTCTAAATTAAGCCTTCCTATTCCCTGAAATATTAGTGTAATTAGTACAGGTAGTAAGAAGTGCTAAAAAAAAGTACACCTTCTGAACTGACTGATTACATAAGAACTTGACTTATACACTAACTTAAATGTAGAACAAACAAAATA
>CABFOW010002679.1:0-22559 GCA_902141385.1 Timema californicum | reverse complement strand
CCCCCCCCCCCAGCTCCCCCAAAGGGAAAAGGGAAACCCAAAATTTATAGATTTTTCGGACGTCCTAGGAATTGAACTTGGGCTGACACGCTACCGGCTGAACTAAGCTGGTGGATTATAGCTGCTATAGTTTGGAGAAAAGATTTCAATATCAGCTATCGCCACTAAATAAGTTTTCTTCAGCAAATAAAAATACAATAATGTGAAATACACTTCAGATATTAACGTTGAACAAATTTTTATTTAACCATAAAACTATATGCGAATTTATAAAAAAAATCCGTCATTATAAAACTTCTAAGTTAATTAACTTCATAAAACGAACATATATTCTTAATTATGATGTAAAGCACTCCTCAGATATCAATTTCGAACAAAATACTCAAAGCCCTTATAATAAAAATAGAATTTTCCAAATGAGTAATTTTTAAACCACCACAATTAGACTCATTACACTAAAAACTAGTGAAAAGTGGTCCTGGGTACGAGACAAAGCAGGTTGGCTGAGTGGTAGGGCATTGTTGCTCAAAAACCAAAAAGTCTCAGGTTAGATTACCGTATCCAGGTTATAATTTTTCAAATATTGAATTATAATTTTAAGTTTAAAATAAAAAATGATGATTAGTGATTTGAGTTATGGCCAAATATAACATCAATATATCAAGTTCATCCCTCTTAAGTTGTGAACTCTGGTCATTCCATCCTCACCACAAAATCATGAATTTCTATCTTTAATTGTTTGGCCTGATGATCACAAGTAACTGCTCCCTTGAATTTCTCCCACTACGATATAACTACATTGCCAACTGCCCGCCTATACTCATTTAGCCAGAACTATTTGATGGGAGCGGAAGTGAATGGGCGTTCGGAGACTTCAGGGCTTGTCTAACTGACCTTGGTCAACACAATACTGGTGATGATGACCCGATGCCGGAGCCAGAATGACTGTACTGATACTTCTAACAGGGAAGTACAAGAACGAATTAAATCACATACCAAACGTCACTTCTGATCACACCATGAGTCTATAACATTTTGGCAGGGAATTTAACATAGGTGGGGATATATAGGGGTGGGGGGTTAGCTTGTAAAAAATAGCGTATAGTGATGTCTCAGTCCATTCCAACAACACTGACCAGGTAGAGGGTGCTAGCGTCCGATTTAACTGAATGTGTCATTAGTTGGGATATTTTGACCCTCTGCCTCGGCCTGGAATATTATGTTCTGCTAGTTGGTGTTGTCTCTACAATCGATACAGTCAAACCAAGAAATTTCACGAAATCTAAATTAAAAATTTATATTTGCAATGATAAACTCGGACACATTAATAAAATTAACAACTTTTTTTTTACAAAAACAGACTAATTCTAAATAACGACATTGTGTAAGTTACAAAATTAGATAAAACCAAATTATCACCTCTAAAAAGAACAGTATTAATACATATATATATATATAATTTAAAAAAATGTCATTTAACCACCTTTAAACTGCTAATACACTCAAAATTATTTTTCTTTAACATATTATAAACATTATATTTGATATTCTTCATAAGTATGTTTGGTTATACTAAATTTCAGCCCCATACATTACCAACAATGGTACATGAATATTATAAAATAGCAAGTTTTACCCCCAATATCTCGTGAAATGTAATGATTTTAAAACAAATGAAAACTAACTATGCAGTAAATCTTTTATGGTAGAATGACCCTAACCGTACCTTAAACCAGGCATGTCAAAATTTCAGCCTGTTGACCTTTTGAACCAACTTACAACATCTGTTTATAAACGTTGTATAAAATTTACTCCAATTGAAAATACTACATTTTTGTAAATTGGTCATTATTTAGGGAGGTTAGTTATACAACATTTGTACTCTTAACCAGAGAATGATTCAAAACGATTTGATAAATTTGCGATGCAACAAATATTTGCAATGGTTGGCAGTAAATAAGTGCCTACTCTTTAAAAAATAATAAACACTAGATGATAGCGTAATGGCACACATTTCTTTACAAAAATCTTGACTTCAACACAATATTTAAAGCATTATTGCATTCACACCAATTAAAAATAGGTATCACATTTCTGATATAAATAAAAATTAAGTCTAAACATTTTACATAAGCTTAAGTTTTAATTATTATTTTGTATCAACAATGAATTAAAAACTGAATTTTTTGACTTAATAATATTTAAAAAAGATTAATTCTGCCCCCTAAGTATTTTTAATTTTTATTGCGGCCTTTATGGTCAAACGAGTTCGACATGCCTAACTTAAACTGATGGGCCGTCGTAAAATCGCGAAATAGAAGGTAATAAATGACCAAGTAATGGATTCACTTGGGTAAGAAACCAAAACTGGTGGTCCCGTGGGGTAAGATGTCAGGCTCGCGATGGACTGGATTGCCTGTGACAAGTAGGTCAAGGTTCGTATCTTGGTGAGGTGCACTGATAGGTGGTTTGCTAATGTGATTTTATCACTGATGTTTCACTACTCTCTCCTCCATGCTAGTGCTAGTGCATTTCTCATAAACTATCTTCCTCTTCCTTACCCCTTAACTTAAGTAGTTATTTACAATTGTGCTAAAATTAATAATAATAGGTATATAAATGGGTTTGGCTTACCAAAACATCCTTTTGTGATTGAAACTATTGTGGTTAGTAATAATGAGAGTGATAGTAATAATAATAATAATAATAATAATAATAACACTCATTTTTACTAACACCGGTGGAAATGTGATTTAAATACAAGCTCATTTTTTTTTTGCCGGTAATATAGAAGTCGAGGTTCGAATTTTGAATCCCTGCGTGGTGTACTTAGGAAGTTTTTTTTCCTAAATTATTTCCTAATCTCTCTCCACGAAAATACGGGTGTATTTATTCTGTACTCTAATTTACTGCTTCCTATCATATTAGCATGATCAATATATACGAGTATAGACATAACAAACAGTGAGACGTGGACGAAAAAAAACAAGTACCTTGAGTTAATTTATCACGACGAAAGCGTAAAATTCATTTTTACAAAATATATATATTCCTGCCGGGCTGGGAGGTCCAACCGGAACCCTTAACTCGATAAAATAGAGAGACGTGCTACATAATGAGTTAGTGTGTCGGGTGGCGAAATGTCTAAAGCAGTCTTACCTAATGGGTTGAAGCCTAACGTTCAGACTACAAATATAATCTTCCAAAGTGACACGATGGTTCCAAATTTAAAGCTTTAAAGTTTAATTTTATTGATTTATTTTATTATTTAGCACCACGTCTTACTACCGGTTCGGGTTGTACGCTTTTAAGTACTAATTACGCTAGTGTATTAGGAATTGGGAAGGTTGAATTAGAGGAAATGAACCCACATTTGAGTGGAGGGAGAGTGGAAAACCATTTAGGACTCCCCCCTCCAGTTCATCCGACCGAGATTCGAACCTCGATCTCCCCGTCCTCAGCAGTCGAGCTCAACACGACAAGCGCGTTAGCCAACTACGCCACCGAGGCGGGTAAAAGTTTGATAACTTATTGAAAGTGAACGTGAGTTGGATTACATTGAATTGAGTACCAAGTCAATTTTTTACCTTTTCAGTTATTCGAATTGGATCCGGGTTGTTCTGAACAGTTGTTCAAATTTAGTCCAGGTTCCAACCTCTATTGTAATACCAAACATAAGCTCTTTTAGTCAGTCTATATCAAGTGTCATGGAGTGCATGTTGAGTGAAAAACAAACAAAACTGTTTGTCATTAATAGCTTTAAGTTCTTTTTCACAAAATGTTGAAGGATGGAGTACAGTGATGGACTTATTGCAAGAGCTCTTGTAGGTATTTTTTTTAACTTTCAGCTGATACTGTTATTTTAGTTAGCTGCAATGAATCTAACTTAGCCAAATCTAACCTAACCCAGCCTAACAAGTTTCTTCCAACACCCTCTTAATGACTCAACTCCGACAACCCAAAAATGGGGTATGACTAAATTGAATTTTCCCGTTAAGATAAACAATTTTTTTTACAAAAAAATTCATTTTTTTGACGAAATAAATAAAATATCTTAGTTTTTGTAGATAAAATAAAGTAATTTCAACAGGTTTTGATTATCTGTCATGAGCATTGCGAAATTTTAGCATTACTTAAATGCTGATCATTTCAAAAATCTCTGTCCAAACGCCACTACGCCCAAGACAGATATTAAAGAAATGTTCAGATTAGTATGTTCATAAAATTAAACCAAACATTTCTACTGAATCAATAATTAATTTACTTTGGGCTACTTTTTTTTATATAACAGTGTAACAATATGGGAAATAACACTCGTTCCTTTCCACTCTGCATTTAATTACGTCAAAAAAATAATAACAAACATGGAAAAGAGCTATAACCCAGACGTTTAGAAGTCAAACAATGAACTATATGGTTCAGATAAGACTTTATTAACACGTGTAATCAACGTCAGTCACATGTCGATCGTGGCATGTATATAAACACAGGAAGGCATGTGAAAATATATTTATGAAAATATTGGTAGGCCCTATCGAACTCGCTCATAGAAATTCAATGTGGATGGCAATGAGGAATTATCAAACTTCCTGAACGCCCCTACTGCGCGTGATTTCTACCAGAGGGTGCAGGCAGCACTAGCCAACCTAAGGGCTGAGTGCACGCCGACAGTAGCCCCATGACTTCTTTTGTGCTGACTGACAGTTCCCAGCTGACTTTTGACAGCCAACATTTAGGTACATACAGTAGCCCCATGACTTCTTTTGTGCTGACTGACAGTTCCCAGCTGACTTTTGACAGCCAACATTTAGGTATATACAGTAGCCCAATGACTTCTTTTGTGCTGACTGACAGTTCCCAGCTGACTTTTGACAGCCAACATTTAGGTATATACAGTAGCCCCATGGCTTCTTTTGTGCTGACTGACAGTTCCCAGCTGACTTCTGACAGCCAACATTTAGGTATATACCTAAATTTTGACTGTCAGAAGTGACAGCTGCTAAACATACATGTTTTTGCAGATCATATGGTTCGGCTTAGGGATACGTAATTTGGTCCTGCAACTTTTCAAAGCTTTTAGCTGTCAGTTAACACCAAAGAAGCAATGGGTTTATTGTAGCTATGAATGTATATAAATCATATCAAAACACCCTCCGGTTTAGTGACATAAAAAGAGGAGAATATGAGCAAAGAAGTGCACCCGTACTATCGAAAAGAAAAGATAACAAATCTACAATGGTTCTTACTTTGTTGAAAACCACCTGAGATCATCCTGCCGGGATTCGAAACCTTACTCTTCTATAAACGGTGATCACATGCAGCGCGAACCTAACACCACGCTGTCACTGGTGTGGTTATTGAAAAATTGTGTTTAGTAAAAAACCAACGTATTTCGTAGGATAACTTTGACGTGGGTGTATCTAAAAGCGCGGTCTAGGGGTAAGATGTTAGACTTGTGTGCTGGGGGTCTGGGGTTCAATCCTCGATCCCGGCACAGATTTACCTGATTGTCAAACCCTTGCTTCACCTCTGACGAGACGTGTATTAATGATAACTTGTGAATGTGTGGAATGGCAGGCCTCCACCGTGGTTCGGATTCCACGTTAAAATGTAGGTCCTCCATTTCAGCTCACAATCACCCTACCATTACATATTAGCGTAAGTGCGTTTAACCAGAACAGGTATTAAGACGCGGTGCTAATAATAATAATAATAATAATAATAATAATAATAATATATCTAGAAAATCAATAAGCATTATAATATTAAGACGCGGTGCTAATAATAATAATAATAATAATAATAATAATAATAATAATAATAATATATCTAGAAAATCAATAAGCATTATAATGGACTTGGTTCCCGACAGGCTGGAAAGGAAATGTCTTGTTCTGTAAAGTGCTATTCATGTCTTTATTTTCCAATTTTTTTGAATACATTTTCGTGTACTAGGTAAAGTGATGTTGATAACATCATAGCTATCAAATGAATTGGTTCTTTTTTTTTAACTTAAATGTATGTTTAACTTTATTCTTGTTTCAACGGCATTAGCCTTACTTAGTTGGGTCAATCTAGTTCCGTAGTTAGTAGAAAATATATTTTTACTTTCTTATCATGAAGATTCCCATAGTAGTTCCAACATTCCTAGCATCTATATATATAGAAAATACAAATTATACAAATCTAAATGGCATGTTCCAAATTATAAACTTAATATTCGATAGTTATTTAAAGGACAATGTGAGGTTTCTCGTTGTCCATCTTGATCCTACAAACACATCAGATACGTCCGGAAGAATATTCCAGAACATCCACAATAGCTTATCGGTTCCTACCTTGATCTCTACAAATTTAACGGAAACAGAAATGTATAAAAACTACAATCGTTGGAACAGCGCTGAAAGTAACGTCGGGTTCCTATTCTTCTCCATCAACATCGCCACGGGTTGTTTAGTGAACTCTGAATTTGCGTCTGCAGCCTTCTGGAATTCACAAGCGATGTTTGTTATTGTCATCAGCGAAGCTATTGATGATGTTGGACGAGTGGAGGCCATGTCTAAAGATTGTTGGAATAACCGTCATATCCTCAAATTGATAGTCATTTATCGCCATGAAACAGCATCATTAAGGGAAAATATAAAAAATCACACAGAAAAGTGGTTTATTATGACATATAACCCTTTTTGGAATCAAACCAAAGTAATAGATTTTTCCATCGAAGAAAACACTAGACATATCTTGGACAAGATCTTTGATAGGATTTTGAATCTGAATGGATACGCTATAAATACAATTATTAGTTCTGTTCATGCATTGCTATTAGTAAACATTAGCTCAAGGGGCTCAATTTTATTTGAAGGACCAGATGGAGAACTATTCTACACCATTTTTGGAAAAATCAATGCTTTGCCAAAATTTGATCTAATAATAAAAGATGGTACCTTATGTAAGAATCGTTCAATGTATTCCAAAGATGATAATTATATGTTCATCAATAATAATTTGCTGTATTTTAATACCCTTCATAACGGCACATATCCGCATGCCCAAGAATGTATTTCTGTTTTAGTTCCCAAAGCAGCTCAACTACCAAAATATCTTAACGTAATATTTCCTTTTTCCATCGGTTTGTGGCTGCTCTACATATTCTTTATTGTATTGATAATTTTAACTTGGAAAGCTAAGATTTATTGTGATGCTGTGATAGGTAATAAAAAACCAAGAATTAACCACACGCTGAATATGTTATATTTATTTGTCACCGGTATTTCCATCATTTTGCCAAAATCACGTTCAGAAAAAACCATTGTATTTTCGTGCTCAGTGATTTGTCTTTTAATGAATAGCGCGTATCAAGGCTCATTCACCAGTTTCCTTACAACACCCAAATATGGTCTGGACATAAACACGCTTCAAGAACTTTTAGATTCCAATCTCAAAATATCTGCATACATGTCTGTTGATGAAGTAGATGAAGTGAGTGGTTTTGTTGATATGGAAAATGAAATTATTATAGAAACATTTAAAAGGCTAGTAATGATTAGTGATGATAATGAAGCGGCTGACATGATCTATAAGCACAGGAATGTGAGTCGAATATTGACAAAGTTTTTCGGGTTTTATTTGGCCAATAAGGCTAAATATTATGACAATGGGTACCCTATGCTGCACATGATGGATGAATGTTACACTCTGCTACCGTCCGCCTATTTTCTATCGGATGACTCACCATTCTTGCATAGGATTTCTTCTCTGATTATGCGTCTAGGAGACGCGGGGCTCATTACTAAGTGGAGAGATGATTTCCTGAAGAAAGCCCTCGACTCCACGGGGAGGTGGAAGCTTGGCCAAGGTCCAGTCGTTTTAACCATCGAACACGTGCAGACATCATTTTACATCCTTGTTTTAGGGTGCTCAGTTAGTATAGTGGTGTTTATATTTGAGTTAAGACGACGAAACAATCAAATTACTTATGGTTGATCAAAAATGGTTTGTTATGAACTAGATTTGTGTGTTTGTTATGATTAGGTCTTACCTCTTCATTTGGTGTTATAACTTCCCAAATATTCATATAGACAATGGTGTATACAGTCCAATTTTCATAGGAAGACCCCTTAGCTGAGAGAAAATATACTAAATCTACTTTAAATTTTCCATACGACCAATCATGTGATCCGCATCTGTCCCTTTTGATATATATTATCAATATATATAAATGAACCCTAATAAATTAGTAAAATGTTACCAAGGTTCACCACGAGAAAATTTTGTGTTTAATTTAGTGCTCTTCCAATGAAAATTGGATTGTAGTCTTCCACTTTAAACGTTGGTACTGCTTTGAAAATTGTTCTACATACTAAAATTCCCATCGGTTGGTCTAATCCATCTTATTAATTTATATTAGAAAATTCTATCTATAATTGGGACCATAAATAAGATAAAGACAGTTTACTATTGAACACACCAATTAACTGACAACTAGAAAAGTTACTATAAATATTTTCCCGTATTCATAGGTTACTTAAATTCATATGACCTTAAGGCTTCAATTTTCATAGATATTATCAATACCTATAGCCAGGCCTATTAATAAAATAGTAAAATATTACTAATGTTGACACCAAAAATTCCAAAAATCCCTTCTATTGAAAATTATTCTGTAGCTTCAATTTAAACTCTTAGGTATCAGCATTAATTTATTGGATCATTAACTATATTTACAATTGAAATAGTAACCCAATTTAATGGCTAAACGGTCTAAGGTGTGCCCTCTTGCGTCAGACTGGCCTACTTATGACGGGAAGATCGGGGTTCAAATCCCGGTTGGATTAAATGGTTTCTCACTCTCCTTTCATCAAATCCGGGTAGATTACCGCTAAAATGCTACCTTTCTCATCCATAACCCATTAGAGTAAGTACCATTAATGTGTATAGCCTTAACAGATAGTAGGAAGCGGTGAAAAAAAAGTTTAACTAGTGAGAATCAAACAATGTATTTACTCTTTACCAAATGATAAAAAAAACTGCTAGCCCGCAAGTGATTTGTACCGACCAGGCGGCCTCCACTATTAGCGATGATAGTGTGGAGAGATGATATCATATGGTCAGCACAACACGCCCTCTGGCCGTTTTTCTCAGTCTTCTAAACCAGAGCTTTCACTTCTTTATTCAAATAGCTCCTCATTTGTCCTTGCGAGGGTGAATTTGATACAGTTCCAGACACATCTTCACAGAAAATCTGGAAATACCGGGAATTAAACCCAGGAACTCTAACCACTTAGGTGGTCTATATTGAATATTAACAGACTATAATAAAAGTTGTTTCTCATTTATAAATTATCGTTGTCTTTTTATCTAGTGATGATACATTTAAACTGTATTTACTATAACTATTACGTTTAACATCAGGAATAAATCTATAAGGTAGGGATGAGAATGGTTGTTTATTAGCGTGTAGAGGAGATTGGAAAACCAAAGGGATATATCAGATGTGTAGCACCCCGTACTTGCCCCCCCCCCCACCACAACCACCAGTACCCCCAGCCGAGATTCTTTAATCATAAGCAATTCAACCTATTACGAGACTGACCCCATAGACCATATGACCACCGGTGTGGATAGATTGAAAGTTGGTACAGTCATTATTTGGATCATCACTTGGGTGGCCAAATATATTTTGTGAATTTGTAAAATGAGCACAAATAATCTAGACTTGTTATTGATGTGTTTAAAATAAATTCATAAACTAAATTAAAATTAACTCATACACGCATAGCACGCTCTTAAATTAATATGGCATAATATTGCTTTGTATTTTTAAGATAGTTTAGTAATGGTATTATGGTATAGAAAATTGTTATAAAATACATCAGTGTTAAGAAAAACATTGTTTTAAATAATTTTAGAATGGCGTTTTTTGATTTGTATAGACATAGTAGGCCCTAGATAATAAAATATATGCTAAAATGTAATATGTGATAGTATCACTTTAAAAATGTCAGATTTGCTTAATAAACTGTTGATGTATTTTTCACCTCATTTTACAATTGTTTTGATTTGTATAAATTGTTAGTAAGACACAATATTAAATTAAATTTCAAATTATATGGTCTAATGGAATCCGAAATTGGATAAAGGTAAACACAAAAGAGCGACACCGAACTGCATCACGGACTGAGTAAAAAATACCAACTTTTATGGTCATGAGATAATGGAAAGATGCTCAAACTATGGTCAGCACCTTTTGTATTTTTGGTAAGAAAAAACAGATCAAATATGCCTCAAATAGATAACGATTATTTTAATTTCTTACACCTAGTAATCTCGAAAGTTATTGAATATTAATCATGGGCATCGCCGAAATTATAACATCTTTTTATTTTATTTTAAAAGGTTTTTCTCATCAAATTAAGCGATTTCCTAAACGGTAATCAAGTACTTTTTATATTAGATGTGTAGACAATTTAACTAAAATTATTAACTATAGCAATATTTGATATATTTTGGCCAAAAAGGTTTTTTCTTATAAAAAAATACAGACCTTAGCTTGCTCCATTTCTATCCCACCTTAAGACACATTCAAATAAATTTAAAAACGACACCTGGACCCTGGAATCAAATCCGGGATATTTGGTTTGGCATGCCAATTCTCTACGATCCAAGGATCGTTCCATATTCAAGGTAATTCTCCACTAATATTTTAAGGCAGAGTCTGTGATGGACGTGTGAATATCATCAGCTACTAAGAGCTAGCATTGATATCACAGTCACTGGGGACTCAATTGTGGTTTTATGCTCCCAATAGTAAAAATACTTTGTACTTCCCAAGTGAATCAACACGAAAGAAAGCAATGATATATAATTCCTGGATAGCTCGGTGGTAGAAATCTAGCACGCTAAATCAAAGCCCACAGGTTCAATTCCCGTGTCCAAGTGTCATTTTTAATTGAATCCAAATATTATTCAGTTCAAGTCATCTGATATTTTAATCCACCTTCTTCCTAAGCTCCTCTTCCCCTCAATCTTTCCTTCTAGGACGCTGTGCAGAAGAAAGTTCCTTCTAAGGATGTGTCTGATCCAGTTTGCTTTGTACCGAATAATCACATCCAAAATGGCTCTCTTCTCACCCACCAAAGTAGGAGGGAGAAGACAGGAGGGCGCATTGGAGGTCGAGTATACTGACAAGATAAATGGACCTCTAGTGAGACAGAACACATAATAATAATAATAATTATAATAATTATAATAATTATAATAATAATAATTATTATTATTATTCAGTTATGGGTGATTTACGTAATATAATTATTCATCCCCCAAACTTTGCCTTTTATACATACTTAAATGTATAGCGTTGCTTTCTTCTATTTTGAGACGTAATCTTAAATTTATCTGCATTTTAATCTTCCAACCTACCTATCTTTTTTTAAATATTATTTTACCTTACTACCCTCAAAATCCCTCCTCCCACCCTTTTTTGGCGCGCTATTGTACAACCACACGTCCAGTAAGTATGGGAAGTTACCTGAGTGTATGGACACCCCTATCAACCCTAGAAGTTTCAATTACTATATTTAGTTAAAATTACCCCCACTTTGATGTGGTCCAATAATCTATAATGCGTCGCTCTCGCAATAGACTGGACTGAAAATGAAGGGGAGATCTGTTTTCGAATACCGGTCGGGTATACTGAGAGGGTATTTCCTAAATGGTATTTCACTCTCCCTCTATGTAAATGCGTATACACTTTATCTAAATTCAGCCTTAATCATTTCTATCACATTATATTTAATTGATACATATTCGTATAGCTCGAACGGGTAGTAGGACCTGGTATAAAACTAAAAGTTAAAATTAAAATGCATCTTTTTCTAAGCATTAAATGAATAAATCATACGGTTCATCGCACAGGCTTTCTCGCGACTTTACATAAAAATTGAGACATTTACTAAAAGTTCGTAAGATACGTAAAACGAAATAAAAAATATTGTTATAGAAACATTCCATTTAAGAACATACTTTAAATAATATACACTGTTACAAAAACAAATTGAGAAAAAAAAGTAACATATATATTCATCAAAAATACATAACAATCAATTTTCAAGACATCAATTAAAATATATTATATATATATATATATATATATATTGGCCAATATCCAAGCAATGTTTGGTTTGATTTTTTTTCATTCTTAATAGTACTAAGTCATAACCACTGAGCAATGTGTGAATGTTTGTTTTGATTTACTTAACTCGAGTGGACGCACAAATTTCTGGCTTAGCACGTATGAAGTAACGCACTAGAAAGTTTACAGGAGAGTACTGACAATTCATAACAATTATTGAACTAGTTGGCCAGAAAAGGGGCCATAGCCATAAAACACCTTTACTTCTTGGCAACGGGTTTGTCACATTTCCATCAATATCGCAGGTGGTCACTTTGTCCAACGCCGCGCCGTACCGTATCAGACGACACCTTCGGGTCATCAGTAACACTTGTACTTAGAGGGTATCCTTTGATCCCAGGGTCCCAAGATTGAGTTTTGTAGAGGTTATAAACGGTAAGAGTCAACGTCATCGGTCTAAGTATTCACAAGTTAAGCCAGTTCTTCCACGAGCGCGGACGTCCAGTCTTTTTTTTTTATCTTAAAGATGTCAAATTTAACACTAATTGAAAGGCTGTGGTTAACGCCTTAAACCTTTTATTTTAAATATTAATGTGGATGGCAAGTTTTCCATTTTAAGGTCCCTTTAATTATTTCCTAAGATTTTTTTGCCCATCTATTTAAATGAAACAGATTCAATCGAGATATAAAGTTTACGCTCCAGTTAAATTTATTTTAAGAATATTAACATCCTAAATATTATCAGGTATGCAATATATCCATATAACTACTACAGAGCTTGGTGGTTGAATGCAAAAGCGTCCCTCACATCAGGGTTCTATGGTATATTTATCTGATATTTTAATACTTAAACTATATAGTCAAAGCCTGTGAATACTTACCTTTATTTGAGACTCATCTTTAATTATTCTAAGGTTGCCTTTTATAAAGCCTCTGAGGTGCATAAGGCATATATTAAAACATTCATTGTCAACAATCGTTGTACAGGATGGGTCCGACAAAATTAGACGATTAATAATTTGAAAACTAACACTTTAAATGAAAAGTAAATACAAGCAAACTACACAAATACTATACTTTCTCACATTTTGCGGACGTCAGGCAAACCTAAACACATTGTCCATTACTTTCCTCATCATAAATTGTATAATTGTTTCTGCCCCATCCTGTATAATTGTTTCTGCCCCATCCTGTATAATTGTTTCTGCCCCATCCTGTATAATCGTTTCTGCCCCAACCTGTATAATTGTAAGTCCCATAATGGCATTTGTAATAATCAGGAGAGGTGGGGAGGGGGTGGGTAAATCACATGGGCTATGTTTCTTGTCCTTATTTTTTTTAATTACTCACAACGATGCCTGTGAAAGTAATTATAGCAATTAACGTAACCTTACATTACAGGCTATGATGATGTAACGAACGTTGAATTGGCGTTCAAGGATCTGCAATGGGTTTTCTAGTCATTTATATGAACCAAGCCCTGGGTATCTGGGAAAAAAGTTATGTTTGAAATTTGACCTTAAGCGAATTAAATTTGTGGGAAACTATTTTTATTATTTAGCACCACGTCTTACTACCCGTTCGGATTATACGCATTTGCACTAGCTACGTTAATGGTTCTAGGGGATAAGAAAGGTTATAAAGGAAGTGTACCCGCATTTTCGTAAAAGGAGAGTGAAAACCCATTAATTTTAGGATAAATCAACCTCAGTACACCCGACCGAGATTCAAACCTCAATATCGCCATCACCAGGAGTTTAGCCAACGGCGAGAGTAACGCCTTAGACCATAATTTCCCAAACTCTTTGAATCACGGAGCACTTTTCAAGAGATAAATTTGTCGCGGAGCACTATATTTGACTTGATGCTAAAGGCATGCACATTCATGTTTTGCTTTATTTACCTAACTGCATTTTTTAAGTTGTTAGTCGATATTTTAGCGTATAGTAAAAACACGAATTATTTTTAGATATCTAAATAGCTTAAATTTTGATCTAAACTTAATTTTTACTATTAATAGCCATTGAAAATTGTAACTTTAAATATCGTTTTCTCAAAACAACAATTTTGCTCCTAAGTGTCTTTGGCGACGATATTTTCATATAGAATCTACATATATAGACACTGAACCGAATTACTGCAATTTTCACAATGGAAATGAATGTTTAAGCATTTGGGCATGTTAAACATGAAGTTTTATTTCATTATAAATGTTATTTTCTCCCTTAATTTCAGAGAACTAAGGAACTTAACTACATAAACGCAAAACAACAACCAAACACATAAATTAACCTATAGCAACACATTTGATGACAAATTCAAAGCAGGTAAATCCACAATATGTTACCCACACAGATAGTGTTAAAGAAATTTTCATGGCTGCAAAATTAAAAAGTGACTTGGCATTTAAAAAAAGTACGATAAAGTATAGACCGATAACTTAATTTCCAATCAGAGGAATGGGACTGCTGTGTTTTTATTTGCACAATGGGGCAATATCTGGTTGGATTTGGGAGAGCTGCAACCGAACACCTGGCTCTGCATTGAGTTGGATCTTTTGTTTTAGTAGCCACATAGGCTGAGATCCCGGAGCCACATAATTAAGTTATTACAAAGGGAAAGATTATTTTCGCTCTATCTGACAAAACTTCAAATTCGTCTCGTAACTGACATAAATTTTTTGATAGTGACTTCTTTGTTGCAAAATTATCTTTTACCGCAGAATCTGATGTCAGATCATTCAGGCATTCATACTGCTCCGATGCCAGGTTGGCTTTTCCGACATTCAAATAAATAACATTGCACTGCTACATGATTTGTTTCGACTCTCGACTGTATACTGAATGAACTTCAACTGACCTAAGGTGCGAAGAAACATGAGTTTTTAATGTGCAATAGAAACTTCACAGAAAATTATGTAAAGGTGTCGAAGCTAACAATCGTATCTGAAAGCGCGGCGGAGTTCTCACAGAGACGGGGTGAATTGACACCCTCTAGTCTCTCTGGTTTCACCGTGTGCAGTCTGTAAATAATTTCTACCCAATAATTAACTATACACAGTTCGTGGATGCAAAAATTCACAGTTTAGGTATCTTGTCACATTTTATTTAATTTTTATTTCCAATCTATTCGTCGAGCACTTGGAGTGCTCCACCGCGGAGCACACTTTGGGAACCACTGCCTTAGACCATGCAGTCACTCAAGTGGGCAATTGATACTAAGCACATGTCCTTCCCTCCTTCTCCCCGGCCCCCACCTAGAAACTTTATGACTTTTTATTTCTCATTCCATACTATTTACACATTAAGGCTATACGCTAATTATTTTATGGGTTAAGGATGATAAAGGATGATAGCCTACCCGCATTTGGGTGAGACCCACCTCGGTGGCGTAGTTGGCTAACGCGCTTGTCGTGTTGAGCTCGACCGCTAAGGACGGGGAGATCGAGGTTTCGAATCTCGGTCGGGTGAACTGGGGGTGGTTTTTCCTAAATGGTTTTCCACTCTCCTTCCATGCAAATGTGGGTTCACTTACTCTAATTCAACCTTCCCAATTCCTAATCTAGTAGCGTAATTAGTACCTACTCAAAGCGTATAACCCGAATGGGTAGTAAGACGCGGTGCTAAATATTATTATTTGCGTGAAGGGAGAATGAAACACCATTTAAGAAGAAAAAAAATCTTCTGCACACTCAACAGATATTCGAACCTTGATCTTCCCGTGATCGTTATTCCAGTCAAATGTGAAAATGACGCCTCCACGCGACTACGTAATGACCTTGATGCTGATTTTGGTAACAGCAGGAGGGAATGAGTGATAACGAAGTTCATTAACAGCTAAAAGTATATTTTTCTTTTATCTTTTCTCAGTCGCAACACCTTAAGTTCAGTTGGTGGAACGTCTAGCTGCTGAGCTACAAGTGCTGTGCTTAGTTCTCATCACGATCAAAATAAATGTTACGGAGCTCCGCGTGGACTTTTTCACGCTATTGTTTGAAAATTGAGATATTTACTCAAAACTCGTAATATATGTGAAACGAAATAATATACACTAGCAAACCCAAGCATAAATTGCACTATATTTACGTAAAACATTTTTTGAATCCCGGTTTTAAATTTTATAAATTTATTTTTAAAGAATGTCCTCATTTGTATGTTTGGACCGATAAAAATGATCGATCTTGGGTCCACAAAGGTCAACAATTCGTGTTTAAAATTCGACTTCCTGTTAAAAATGTTAACATTTTATTAGGTGTTTTACATCTTCAGGTCATCGCATTGATATTCAATTCTTCATGTATAAATTTTGACAAATAAAAAATGTAAATATTTACTAATGAGTGTAAAATGAAGTAGATAGATCAATGTTGTACAAACATTTCTCTAAAGAGGTTAAAGGGAAAATAACATAAGGTTTTTGAGAGACTTTGTGGCGTTTACTCTATGGAATTCGAGAATTATTGCGTTAAAACTTAAATAATATCTCTTTACAACTAAAGCTCACAAAATTGTATTCATATATTTGCCAATATCTCAGACACAGTTGGTTTTATAAATATATTTCAAATATAATTTTATTTATTTAATAGTACTACAATATTGCAATGATAAGTTATTTACTATCTCAAATAGTTGCGAAGATACGAAAATTTCTACTTCTGTAAAGTACCCTAAAATTCATTTTAATAGGAAAATGTAAATATACATTTTATTTATAATTTTAATCAACACCTAGCTAAAAATGTTATTCAAAATCGTTGTAGCCGATTTTGAGAAAATAGATTTTTTTTCCTTTTCGCTTTTTATTAATCTACTCTTAATTTTGGGGTTAAACAGACACACAGACAGATGGAATTGCTAAAACAACTTTTTAGCGTTCGGAGGGTAGTGAGACGTCGACATCCATCAACATTTCGGGTTAGATTTTTTTACGGTCGCAGTGTTAAAAAAAAGTTAAAATACATATATCAATAATTGTGTAAAGTTTTAAAGTTATTGGATTTATAAAAATATGTCTCAAATAAAAGATTTGTATTATAAATAGACCTACATATTTGGAATGATAAGTAATTTCATATCTCAAATGTTTACGGAGATATAAATATTAAGAATTTAAGCGTCTGACCGGAGCCCTTAAAGTTATTTTCTCGAAGTATTCAGAGGTATCCATTTTGTTTGGAATATTTATAGATGTTCATAAATGAAATGTAATCAAAATCGTTACAACCGATTTTGGGTGGATCAATTTTTTCTCTTTTTGCTCTTCAGTAAACTACCCTTAATTTTAGGGTTAGATATCTAATTCTAAAAACCCTCGGGGCAGCCCTACAAAAACCCTAGATACCAAGTTTTAGACCAATTGGTGAAATAGTTTAAGTCCTATTCCGAGGTACAGACAGACAGACAGACAGACAGACAGACGGAAATTCATTAATAACTTAGCACCACTATCAATGAGCCACTATTCGATAGGCTATGAATATATATATATATATATAATTATTATTATGTTCATGAAATTTGAATCCTTTTTGTTACTAAATATCGCTTTTCTAAGGAGAAATTTTCTTTAGTTTATTTTTACTATTCTTAAAAAAAAATTTCAACTTCTTTATATATATGGTGTAGGTATATATGTAAATAAAGAAGTTGAAAAAAAAGTTTTAAGAACAGTAAAAACAAACTAAAGAAAATTTCTCCTTAGAAAAGCGATATTTAGTAACAAAAAGGATTCAAATTTCATGGACATAATAATTGAACAGTCATCAATCACTATTTCAACGTAATATTTATTGTTCTTTTTTTAATCGATTGTAGCAATATGGAGTAAAAATTTTATTGATCGAATCATCGGAACTTAATTGAATTAAATATTTGCTTATAAATAGCCTATACTTATTTTTGACTCTCCTACATAAAACAATAAGTCATATATTAATTAAGGACTCACTGGACTCATGTATGTATGTTAAGAAATATTTATTAGTCAGTGAAAAACTACCCTGGATATCTTAGTGTTAGAACATTGTTGAGCTGAGTCAAAGTCCCGGGTTGGATTCCTATGTTCAGGTGTCATTTTTCAATTTATTCAAAAATATTAATTCATGCAAAATAAATAATGAGTGTTTTCAATGTTACAGAGAGTTTTAATGCCAGAGAAATTATTCCTACATCAGAGTATAATACTAAACCCACAAGCTTTATAATAAAATAATATTATAATAATATTTATCACCGCGTCTTACTACCCGTTCGGGTTATACGCTTTAAGTACTAATTACTCTAATGGATAAGAAATTGGGGAAGTTTAACTAGAAGAAGTGAACCCGCGTTTGAGCGGAAAACCATTTAGGAAAAACCACCCCCAGTTTACCCGAACGAGATTCGAACCTTGATCTCTCCGTTCTCAGCGGTCAAGCGCAACACGACAAGCGCGTTAGCCAACTACACCACCGAGGGGGGTTAGAATAAACCAAGATATTATGTAGTATTTTAGAATAAAGGTCAACCTCAGTGATTTTGGGGTAAAGTGATAGCCGCAGGATCCGATGTTCGTGAGTTCAAACCCAGCCGAGGCTGATGGCCTTTTCTTGAGCGACATAAATCTCTAGCACAATTTTTTTTAAGAGGAGAAGAAAAAACGTCATCATCAGTCGCATGTCGATTATGGAATGTAAAAAATCCCTGGAGGGTGTGTGAAAATATCTTTCACGCAAAATTGGTAAGCTCTTTTGCGCTCGCTCGTATAATACACTGTTTTTACAGAACGAATGTCGTGGATTAGCGTCAAGTCAAGCCCGCAATAGCGGGATAAGATGTAGGAAAAAGAAAGAAAGTAGAATCTATTAATGAAGAAAAGTGTAGTATTTAGTTTGTTTTTATTTATATAGTGAATATTTAGTTTTCAATTAAAGTGTTAATTTTCAAGTTACTAATATTGTTTAGATGTTTTGGCTCCACCCTGTATATTTTCTTTTATACCATCCAAACAAACTCTTCTTACCATGGCAACAACTCACGACACGCCACCGTAGGTGATCGAAGTGGTTAGGTTGTCCTATTGGGGTTCTATAGGTCCCTGAATTGACCACAGGTGACATCAAAAAGAACTTAGTCACTCAGTGTTATCTTCTGTTCTTATTTTTGGTTTATATTTTTAAGTGATCTGTTACCGACACTAAAAGGTAATTATTGTGAAATAACCCCTTCGTATGATTATTCGGCTTAGGTTTATCACACCACGTCGTATAATCCATATGATCAATTCGCATTTAATTACTCTAATGGTCTGGCTACCAAACCCTTCCTTCACCTCTGACAAGACATCTTGTGAATGTGGGGAATGCCAGGCCTCCACAATGGTTCGGATTCCACGTTAAACTGTAGGTCCTTCATCTCATCTCACAATCCCCCTACCATTACACATTAGCGTAAGTGCGTATAACCCGAACGGGTAGTAAGACGCGGTGCTAATAATAATAATAATAATAATAATAATAATAATAATACTCTAATGGGATAGGGAGGATGAAGGTGGAGTCTTAGATGACATGCACACACATTTACGAGAAGGGAGGGTTGGATTTTATTTTAAAGCCTTCAACACGTCCAGCCGGGATTAAACCCACGATCTACCCTTTCACAAGAAAACAAGACAAGGGGAACCTGACACCATAGTTTATGTGCCTACAGTAGCCTCATGGCTTCTTTGGTGCTGACAGTCAACATTTAGCTATATACCTAAATTTTGACTGTCAAAAGTGACAGATGCTAAACACATGATTTTGCAGATTTTATTGTTCAGAGTAGGGATACATAATTTGGTCTGGTAGATTTTCAAAGCTTTGAACTGTCAGCTGTGAACTGTCAGTCAGCACCAAAGAAGTCATGGGGTTACTGTACCAATGCGGGTCACCTGTGATATTGAAAGCTATAAGCTATTAAAATCGTAGTTTTCTTTTAACGAAATCTAATACACCTATAAGATTATATACACTAAAAAAAAAGTGGACAGGGGACCGACTTTTTAACGAGACAAGTCCTATGGCGTTTAGTTGTCAGGTTATTCTGCGATCAATTAACTTTCACAGTCACCTGCGCTGGTGAGCACACATAAAAAGTTGTCAGTCTCGTCCGGTTTGCTGGATGGGTTTTGAAGCGCAACTGGTTACATTGAGGTGTCTATCTATCTTAAATATTTCCCACTCTCCCTCCAGTATAATATTCGTAAATATAAGGATAGCCTGGAGGTGCACATTAATTATGATAATGTGTTAAGGATTAAGAGGATTGAATTTAGAGTAGGTGTACCCACATCTTCCTGGATATGTGGAGTGACCCATTTAGGATAAAACACCCAACTGGGATTCAAACCCGGCAGTATAGTCTATTTTCTTATGACGTGTGACGTCTTTGAGCATTCGACCATCGAAGCGGGCTGTATAGGAGTATATATATATGATTTTAGTAGAAAGCAACTTTTTTTTAATTAGAAACGTAAGATACTTTATGAATTTTTCTATGAGAGAAAGTATTGTGAGCATTAAAACATTCGAAATCGAGATTTTGGTAAATGTCAACGTTTCATGACCCCCTGAAACTGAGAAAATTGTTTTCGTGATGCCGTCTGTCTGTCAGTCTGTACCTCGGGCTAGAGCTGAAACTATTTTACCGATTGAGCTAAAACTTTCTATTTAGGGTGAAGGGAAAAATTGAAAAAAATCAATTTTCTTGAATCTCGCTCTAACGATTTTAATTAAATGTTATATCTAGACACTATTATCATAATAAACAAAATGGAAATTCTCATTTTCTCGTGAAATTTTCCACTTTTCATTATTTTGCAACAACTACTTGAGATACATAATAACTTCTCGTCGTAAAATTGTACTACTATTAAAGATAATTATCTTTTAATTGAAATACATTTTTATAAAACCAATAATGTCTTAAGTTATAAGCAAATATATAATATAATATATTTCAGAGCTTTGAAAATGAATTAGATTCTTATGATGTTTATCTTTTCTCAATTTTTCTATAAATGTGTTCCTCCTAGTTCCTAATGCTATAAAGTAAGAAAGAGTGTATATTATTTCACTTATGTTCTTTAGTGTAGTGTTTCTACAACAATATTATGGACTAATTATTTAATTTCACACATATTATGAGTATTTAATAAATGTATATTTTAATATATAAGCGGGAGAAAGTCTTTGCGGTGCACCGTACCACTTATTTTTTGGGGTTAACGTTAATAGCATTTTTATTTATCAATAATATTATTTTATAGGTATTGATATTATCTAGGAGAAGTGACAAATATAGATAACATATCTTTATATATAAAACATATTAAAATTATTTTAGTAACTTTGATAATAACTTTCAAAAAAATCCTTCCTATATGAGACTGTAGTAACTTTTTATTTAAAGTGTGCGTAGAAAAAAAAAATTATTTTACCTGAGAGTCTACTCTACCTTCCCTGAGGTCACACAGTCAACCTGCTTGCGACGGATGCAAGGCGCGCTGTTTTGTAAACTAGGTTACAGAGCTGATGCCTAGCCCAATCGAGAATACTGGTTTCAGCAGCGCGCGGTGAGAATATTGTTGAGACCCTGTCGCTGCAGACAACGTTCCACCAATATAACTCTTTCAAGGGCCCACACATCACGGGCCAGTAGCCAGGAACTTCAGATACAATAACCGCGCTAGGAACATAAACAGTAACGAAGTGCGGGTTTCTGAATTATTCAGTTTCACAACTGTGATGTTAAGATCAGATTAGAAGTGTTGTTTATTATTTTAGATTTTTTTTTCTAAGTCTGTTGTATTAGTTAAAAAAAACAAGGGTAAAATGGGTTCACTGCTCTAAGTTCCACTTTTTTTTACGTAGACTACAGAAATCCGCACCACTATGTGTCGCTTGGATCTAGCCGCGTCTTACTACCGGTTCAAGTTTATACGCATGTATGATAGTTACTTCAATGGATTGGGTGTGTGAAAGGAAGCATTTTAGAGGTAAGCTACCAGAATTTGCATGGAAGGAGGATGGGAAACAATTTAGGAAAAATTCACCTCAGTGCACCCGGCTGGTACCAAAACACGATATCTTCATCATAGGCCATCTAGTACCCACCAAGTGGGTAAGTATGTAGTTAGAAGACCTCATATTAGAGTGGAACTTGGACGCAGGAAAAACTCGGTTTCTTATTTGGATTTATGTTTCCAGACTGCTTTTTTTTTAAAGGTATATTGATTTCCAAATCCTTCATTCACCTCTGACAAGACGTGTGTTAATCACAACTTGTGAACGTGTGGAATGCCAGGCCTGCACCTTGGTTAGGCTCCTACGTTAAACTGTAGGTCCTCCATTTCATCTCACAATCACCCTACCATTACATATTAGCGTAAGTGCGTATAACCCGAA
>CABFOW010002678.1:69669-94416 GCA_902141385.1 Timema californicum | reverse complement strand
TGTTTGAGCAGTCCCTATACTGCGACGTGCGTCAGCTGATGACCTATATAAAGGAAGCCCATGGGGGTGTTTTCCGTCGAGTAGCACTCAGTGGCTTATTAGACTCGGCCAACAGACCACACAGAAAGGAGCCTGATACGCAAACCACCAGGATTATCAGGTATTAATATAACTGTTACACTTAGCTATGTGTTAAACGTAAGTTTGTGTTTTCAAAATGGCATTATTAAATGATACTGGAAAAAAATTAATATTAGCAAATTTTCCAAATTGTAATATGGTGGGATTAAATAGATTTCATAAACGTTGAATTTGTGGCATAACATTATTTCTTGTAAATATTCTTAAAATCCTTTTGAATTGTTACAACCTATTGTACCATATTCTGTTTACGTTAGGGATTAAAGAATCGTTATACTAATCCATTTTTAGTAAAAGTTTGGATTTTAATATAATTATTAAAGTCAAGTATACACAACGCTAATTAGCAGTTACAAAATGAAAAATATAATTGTTTCTTTCAGACACATTCACCAATCTGACGTGGATGAACAACAAGACCTGGGGGCTGGTTCCTGCTATGTTATGGATGAGAGGGGCAGTCGCAAACTCCTCTTCAAGAAGAGGAGCACCTCATCCACCTGCGCTGTGAGTTTAAACAACTGTAATAAACAGACATATAGGTCTTATTATTTATGAAAGAATTATAAAATATTGACCACTACTTTCCATGTAGCTCTTATTTTCATATAATATCCATAATATTAAGTGTGTTAGCTAATATGGCCTGACACCCAATAACGTGTAATTTATTTTAATTGAACATTTTTTAAAGCTAGTTATTGTTGATGACATCTCACCTGTTGTCAAGGAATGTAAAACTCAGAAAACAATAATTATAGGGTGTTTTCTCTGCGTCTGAAATGTGGTCTCTTACCTAACAAATGTAGAGTGTCTGAAAACAAGGTGCTTAGGATGATATTTTTTCCAAAAAAGGACAAGTCTATTGAGGAGTAGAGTATGTTACATAATAATGAGTTTCATATTCTGTACTCATCACAATACATTGTTAATCTAATCATGTCTCGTAGATTATAGTGGGATGTACATTCAGCGCAAATGGGATAATCTAGAACCATGTTCAGAGTATTGACTTGCAAACCCATTGGAAAAAGATCATTAGGAAGACGTAGACGCAGATGGGAGGATAACATTAGAATGTACTTAAAATATATAGGATGTAATGAGTAGGATTGGATAGCTAAGGATAGGTGAAATACTTTTGTAAGATTGCAATGAATTTTTGAGAACCTAATTTCAAAGAGTAAGTACGTAAGTAAAGTTATTTAGTAAAATCTAAAATCTACAACACAATTCACAGAATTATTGCTGTGCCCCCTTATATCATGTGAAGTTTGGCTTATACAAACCAAGGATTTAATATTGTTAAATATTATAATATGTATAATATAACAATACCATTGAGTCATAAATCATATTAATAAGGTTTTGGTTGGAAACGAAAGAGCTATTTTAAAGATGGTGCATATCAAACTGAACCTTTAAGAATAAGTTAAATTTAAAAATTCCATGTTTTACAACAGAGCCTATTAGAGGCAGAGGCAGCGGAGGAAACTACAAAGGCCAGTCAGTAGTCCTTTGGGAAATCTTCGGAAGAAACAATATGTCCTGACACCTCGCCAGAGCGAAAGAAACTTAGGGGTCATGGAACCGGGATCGTCTAGCTTTGACAAATCCCGAAAGACTTCTCGTTTTCAGATTGGAGGATTGGGTAACTAAGCCTGTATTTAACTATTATTTCACTAAAGCCTACTTTTATCCTGAAAGATAGCAGCCTTACCTTGATAGATTAAATAGGCTAGCGTTCAGCAATTAATTTTGTTTGCGGGCCATATAAGCATATGAAATAAATGGTACAGAGCTCCGCACGGACTTAATACACAATTATGATAAATTTCAGGTTCAAAACGTATTATCAAGAAAGGTCAAAATATACAATACATTTTTTGAATAATAATTCTTTTAGTCGTTTAATATTTATTTTTTACATAATATAAATAATGTACTAGTATCACATATAAATTTCAGTCAACTGGTTTCGTCGTGAATATGGCCGAACAGACTCCACGGTACAGCTACGATGGACGTGACTCTCCTATAGAAGGTGGTCTCATTCGCCAGGCATCTCTTCACCCCTCTCTCAGCAAGAACGTTATCAAGACACCAGGAAGGTAAATTATCATCACCACGAACTATTTTCCCAGCTGGTGGCCACGTAAGTTTAGTAAAACACCTCCGTATTCATCTTTCCTCTAACCAATCTTCCTCCCTTACCCTAGTATTTTCTTAGCCTCTCACCCGCACACTTGCGGCTATCTGCTCCTCCCATCTTCCTAGGTCTCACTTAAACTCTTTTTACTCCTAGTAAAATTAGTATCTAAAACGCCTCCTCAATACAAATTTTTAACAAACATCCTATACTTCTGAAGGGGGTTGATCTGTGTTAACTCTAATCAGATAGAATCAAATTATTTCACAACATGATGCACATAAAACTATCTATCAATTAGGTATCTTAGAAGTATTGGAAGAATTATTTGGTCAAATATTTATGTAGGTGATTATTTACATATTTTAATACTCGTTCAGGCTATACACATGCATTAATTACGCCGGTGAAATAAAGATGAGCGAGGTATAATTGTGGAGGAATTGTACCCACTTTGCTTGGAAAGAGAGTTAAATTTTTATTCAGGTAGAAACAATCTCATTACAGCTGACCAGCCCTAGAATGTGCGACTATCAATGCAGATGCAGGTATATTGTTTTGTCAGGTTTCGTTTGAATGCTGAATTATTACACAATATTATATTCCCCTTGTTAGTTATATTGGGGTTTAATAAAACATTTTACCCGCCTTGGTGGCGTAGTTAGCTAACGCGTTAGTTTCATATTGGGCTAGAATGGCCTAGTATGGGTATATCGAGGCTCAATACCAGCTCGGGTAAACTAAGGGTGTTTTTCCTAAATGGTTTTCCACTATGCCTTCACGCAAATGCGATTTCACTTATTCTATATTCAACCTTTCCAATTCCTAGCCCATTAGTGTATTAATACTTAAGCGTGCAACTCGAATAAGTAGTAAGATTATTATTATTATTATTAGCACCGCATCTTACTACCCGTTCGGGCTATACGCACAATGAAGTAGTAAGACACGGTGCAAATTACTATTATTATATTTAGCACCGCGTCTTACTACCCGTTCGGGTTATACGCCTTAAGTACTAATTACGCTAATGGATTAGGAAATGGTAAGCGTGAATTAGAGGAAGTGAGCCCACATTTGCGTGAAGGGAGAGTGGAAAACAATTTGGGAAAAACCACCCCCAGTTCACCCGACCGAGATTCAAACCTCGATCTCCCCGTCCTCAGCAGTAGAGCTCAACACGACTAGCGCGTTAGTGAACTACGCCACCGAGGCGGGTCAAAGTACTATTAATAATACATTTTAACTTTAGCTACTAGATTTGTCAAGTGTTGGAGTCCCCGTTTAATGCATCTCAATATTTATATCCTCAGTCAAGTTGGGCAAACCATTCAAAAAGCCAAGAAACGTATGGAGGACCAGTTCACGAAGTTTGGCTTCGGGAAAGGCAAGAAAAAAGACGGAAGTATGGAAGAGACGCAAGGAAGCTGTGAGTATGACAACTACTACGACATTGAAATAAACGTCCTATTGTTGAGTTGATCGCTTTTTTAACTGTTGTGGGACTAGTTTGTCCTCGTGAAGTTTTCACCACACTCTCAAATTACGTTTCTCTTTTTTATACTTCTATAATACCCCACATTAGTTTAATCATACACATAATATACTTGTATTATATAAAGTACTAAACCCCGCAGCTTGGACTAAATTAATTTAAGACTGGGTAAATACCCTTACCTACCTAGTATTGAATATATTTAGTTCTAAACTATAAAGCTATTATAAAACTATGTTTTTAATAGACTGTATACTAATTCTTATTTTGAACATAAAACAAGAGATTATTTTACCAAACATTGTGCAAATTGACTTGTATGAAAAGCTACCATAAAATTGAAGACGTTCAAAATAAATATATTCTAATAATTTTTTTTAAATCCTGGTCGTGAGATATTGAAATGATTATTTGATTACTATTCTACGAGAACAACTGTATTATGACACCCAGCCATATAAATATAGTATGATGATCTCATTAAACGGCATATAGTAATTAATTTGATAACTATTTAAATTCAATAATGAATCCTATAAAAGAACGTAAATCACAAAAGTATTGAAAATAAGTGAATTTGTTTAGTAGTAAATACTAAATATTGTAAACAGAGATTAATCGGAGGTTTAATTGAGACAAAATAATATTACTTTATATCCTCAACACGAAATATGCTAATATAGATAAATAATAAGAAATAAATAATAGGATGTAGAGCACAGAATTTATTTCTTCTTTATTTAAATTACAATTGTAGCTCGTAAGATATGTGAAACGAACTAATATACATTGTTATGTGAACGTAATGAAATGAAAATAGCATCGTATTTTACCAAAGAGCTTGCATTAAATAATACATACTGTCAAAGATACATATTATTTGTAGTGGGTAATTTAAATTCATTTCCCAAAACTCTATTTGCAATAAATAAATTTGCCAATGGCACTGAAAATATAGATTTTATAAAATATTCTATCAAACAAAATAGCTTTTAATAGTCCTACAATTATAAGTTATTTAATTTCTTAAATAATTTTGGNATTTTTTGTGTAATATATGATAATATTCTACTTACTTTCAACAGAAAAGTCCATTTTACAGAATTAAAATTGATGAACTGTACGAATTTAGGTGAATTTTTCACTATAACGTTATATATCTTTCTCGCGCGGTTCATATGCTACTCGTGCGAAGGTCACCTTGACACCTAAATTTAACCACCAGGTTAACCTGGTTAACTCCTCCTAATTGTGCCGTTCGACACTTAAAATATCAGTCTATCCAACCCTACACTTTAAAACCCCTAAAAAAGATCTTTATTTTTCGACTTTTGGTCAGCTTTTCGGGATTTGGCCCCACTGTGGTCATGGAAAAGTAATAAAGGCTATCTCTAAAAGTTGAACTCTAAGGATGATAGAAATTCTTACGTCTTTACAATCCCACTAAAAAATATTTTGAAAGTATAGCTACAAAATATTTAAATAGTTATTCTCTTATATGATAAATGTATAGTCCTATGGGTGAACTTTTATGTTGTAATTATAATGTTTCACCTAGATTTATAACTAAACTATGATTAAGGCAGTCATTGATAATCTTTCTCTGTATGCCAGTAGAAAGATCAATGTTTTATTTAGAAATATTAGATGAGTTTGTAAAATGGAAAATATTGTTTTATGATATTATTTATAAAGAATTAAATTAGAATATATGAACTTATTTCAGATCATTCTAAGTATATATAAACACAGCATAAATTTTTTGGGTTATTTATGTTAACTTCCTTTATTGTTTTCTTCTGTACAAAAATATGAATTTCTCCCACACAGATCTAAGTCGTCGTAACTCCCTGGATTTGGGTGAACACACCCGTGACTCTAAGTTCGTCATCCTCAAAGAAAGGAAACTTGTCCCCGTGCAACCGGTGTTCAACGGGATGCTAAGGTTCGCCTTCCTGTTGGAGACTTGTCAGCCGGGATCCGTCCCCGACCCTTACTTGCTGGCAGCAGTACTTGATCTAGTAAGCCATGTCATGACTTGTAATCACAACTTGGAAATAATCGATACTTGACCGGTATTATCATATAGAATAAAATATCTCTTAAAATAATACCTCTTTTTAACTTTTTTTATACATTCTTCAGGGGCCGCATTGATTAGGGCGTCGCTCTCGCAATTACCTAGACTGCTGGTGACAGGGAAATTGGGGCTCAAATTCCAGTCGGGTGTATTGAGGGTGGTTTTCTACTCTTCTTCTACGCAAATGTGGTTATACTTAATATAAATTCAACTTTCCTCATCCTTAAAACATTAACGTAAATATCACACATGGGTATAACTCCAACAGGTAGTAGGGCTTAATGCTAAGAAAGAAATATTTTTTTAAAATACTTATGTCTTGTAAGGTAAAAACCAGCGATAGAAAAACATGAATGGTGATGGACACCATATATCTTTAACAAAGAAAAAAACACATTTCATAAGTTATATTGTTCTCACTGGAAATATATGTAATGGTTTCCTCTTGAAGAAATTAATAAATTACTATGTTACTGGGAATAACTTACAACCATGAATATTATAGTAACTAAACACTTTAACTAAATATTGTACGCGCGATGTATAAATAATGCATAATTTATTTAAAAAATTTATGCTTTGAAGTTTTTGGTTCATTTACAAAAAAAAATTAAAAATATGAAGTATTACTAATACATAAGCAACAGTATACTAAATAAACAAATGACTAATAAAATTTGAAATTTTCAGCCGCATGCTCCTGTGGTGGCAAAAGCCTCCCTGTTTTTGGAATGTTCGTATTTCGTGCACTGTTGCAACAAAGGACAGTGGCCAACTTGGATGAAACTCAACTTCCCTATATTCAGGCCATCCGGCCCCATGGCGACCAGAGGGGCACCTTCTGGTATGCGACGGACACACATCCTCCAACGTGCAGCTGGCAAGATGTTTTATCAATGGGCGGAGGTAAACTGTTTATAACATGTACAAATTAAATTTATATTACGTTACACACCCAAATTCTCTAGTCAATATATTTAATAAGTATGTATAGCTAATTAAGTGAGTAACACAAGTACACAAGTATATGGCCAAGAGTTTATAATAAAAACATATTTTATTTATAATCTAAAGTTACGTTTATAAAATCTTGTAAAGTTTCATATTAGAAACGTTTATCAAACTAACGTCGTACCGTGTGAACAGTAAAAATATTTGACTAAACTTACTTAGAATGCATTTATATATCTATTTGTATGGTATAACATTGATGTAACTTTGTGCAGGCCTTAGGAAGTAGATTAGAAGAGCTACTACATGAAGACAAACAGAATGTCAGTAATATTGTAACTATGGTGACGGAAGAAGGTCGACAGAAAGAACTGCTAATGGAGGATGAAGAGGAGGACTTTTTGGATGAAGGTGACATTGTTGGGCAAAAGCCTTAACTATACAGGCTAGTTCTATAGTATTAATAATTAGTAATTAGTATTTAAAATTCAAGATCAAGAGTTAACAATGTTTTATCAACAATATTCCCACTCATGGAATATGGGGTGTATTTATAGTGTTAACTTGCTGGTTATTTGACCACTGTTAACGATCGTTTTGAACAATAAGTTTTTTAAACTTATTGATTACTCGCAGGAAAATATTACAAACAAATAATACCGAACTTAAAGTTAAAATATTATATTTCATGCCTTAAAAATGTACATTTCTTGAAAGTTCAAAGAGAAAAACAAATTTGATGTGGTAAAAAGTCAAAAGTTATGTATACGTCAGAAATTCTTTTAAAAAATTTTTTTTATGTTTATTTATTTTGGAGATTCCTATAGTAAAGCAAGCGTGTATCCTTAGAAACATACCATACGGAAAAGGAGTCAATATGGTTAATGAACCATAATTTAATATTTGCTATGTAAAATATTTCATTTTATTAACATATTTTTTCATCTGGTTGATTAAATAAAACGTTTTTAATATAAATAAATGTACAAATTTTAAAAATATTTAATTTTAAATCTAACTGCTGTACCCGTTCTTAGCACGGGTAATATTTAAAGCAGATATTTTGCTACTTTTTGTATAAAATGCAACCAAATCTTAAATTATGTTTAAATATTAATCCTTTATAGGTTAGTGATACAAAACACGGATGTGGGCTTACTAGGTAAGCCACTATGTCAAAATATAGATATAAGCTGAACATGTTTTAAAAGCTGATTTCTTAAGATTAATTAATTAATATTTAGCACCGCGTCTTACTACCCGTTCGGCTCATACGCTCTAAGTACTAATCACTCTAATGGATTAGGAATTGGGATGGTTGAATTAGAGGAAGTGAACCCACATTTGCGTGGAGGGAGAGTGGAAAACAATTTAGGAAAAACCCCCTCCAGTTCACACGACCGAGATTCGAACCTCGATCTCCCCGTCCTCAGCAGTCGAGCTCAACACGACAAGTGCGTTAGCCAACTACGCCACTGAGGTAGGTTTCTTAATATTAAGTAAAAACTTATCTATTAATACACAACACTTTAAACTCTTACTTATTATAGATATAATATATTTTATAAATTAAAGAAGATAGTCACACAAATAAATAATTGGTTGTTAGAGGTTTGTAAATAAATCCACTCAAAATTATTTTTGAATTTCTTGCATTTTTATCCCGTTCACCCTTATTACACATTTTACCCATTTTGCCCTTTTTGCACTTTCACACCTTTTTAACCTTTTAGCCATCCTTAAACTAACATAGTATTTTATTGCCTTTTTATTCCTTATTTCCTTCCTATTGTTTTTTTACCAGTATTTTAGTCTTTTGACACATTTTACCTTGTTTAACATTGTATCACCTTTAACCATATTGGCCTTTTGCTTCCTTTTAATATTTTTATCAATTCTATTTATTTAACCTATTTAGCCTTTATATCCTTTTATTTTTAGTGGATTTACTTTGGATTAGTAGAGCTGAGGAAAGTACATAAAGTAAATTATCATGGAAACGTGATTTAGGTGAAAGGTGGAAGTAGAACGGATTTAATGAATAAATTACAGCAGGGAGAGTTGTGCTATAGGTATATTTGCGATATGCTATGGAGAAGATAAGAACATTTGATGTGTAAGGAAGTATTGTACACTTTGTCATATTATGTATCAGAAATATGGACATTGAATGTAAGAGAGACTAGGAAAGTAGAGGTCAGGGGAATGATGTTTGGGGGAAGCATATTAGCTGTCACGAAGATAAACAGGATAAGGGATGTAGCTATCCATGAAAGGCGTACATTAGATAGTATAGAAAGCACTACAGTGATGGTACGAATATATAATGAAGATAGGAAAGAAGATGATGTCAAAGAAAATGATGTATGTATGTATGTATGTATGTATGTATGTATGTATGTATGTATGTATGTATGTATGTATGTATGTATGTATGTATGTAAGGATAGGAAACTCAGATATCAGAAAGTGTGTAAGTAAAAGGAAAGGAATATAGTAATTAAAGTATGAAGAGTGGTGGAAGATTATAGCAATATGGAGGCAATTTACTAAACTGACCCAGCCACAGGCTGGAAACAATCGATGATAAGATTAACATTTCGCTCTTTTTACCATTTCTACACTTTCTACCTTCTTACAATTTTTTCTCTATTTTACCCTTTTTACGTTTTTTGACATTTTGGTTCTTTTTTAAAATTTTGAATTTTTTCCCTTTTGGTCTCATTGTCATTTTCGATTGAATTTATTTTCTACCCATTTAGCTAATTTTGGCCTTTTTGCCCTACATTTTACTCCTTTATAAATTAACTAATCGGCTAGGCCACAAATAAATAATTAAGGTTATTTAAGTTAAAAAGATGTGAGGAATGCCAGGTCTCTACCGTGGTTCGGATTACACGTTAAACTGTAGGTCCTTCATTTCATCTCACAATCACCCTACCATTACACATTAGCGTAAGTGTAAGGATAGGAAACTCAGATATCAGAAAGTGTGTAAGTAAAAGGAAAGGAATATAGTAATTAAAGTATGAAGAGTGGTGGAAGGTTATAGCAATATGGAGGCAATTTACTAAACTGACCCAGCCACAGGCAGGAAACAATCGATAATAAGATTAACATTTTGCTCTTTTTACCATTTCTACACTTTCTACCTTCTTACAATTTCTTCTCCATTTTACCCTTTTTACGTTTATTGACATTTTGGTTCTTTTTTAAAATTTTGAATTTTTTGCCCTTTTGGTCTCATTGTCATTTTCGATAGAATTTATTTTCTACCCATTTAGCTAATTTTGGCCTTTTTGCCCTACATTTTACTCTTTTATAAATTAACTAATCGGCTAGGCCCCAAATAAATAATTAAGGTTATTTAAGTAGAAAAGGTTTAAAAATTGTAAAAAGTGCATAAAGAGTAAGCAAAGTACAAAGTAAAATTCTATTAATATTTAAAAGGTAATTTAAAAGTATAAAATTGATTAAATGGGTAAAAATGGAAAATATAATCAAAATTTTTAAATTATACCTTCTAGGTTCATAGGCGTCATGTACAAGAATTACCATAATCTGCATTCTACTAATGATTTAAATCTATTATTAAATCTATCTCACTGTGTTATTATATCTTAATTTTTTCAGTTTTTAAGTAGATAAATTAGATCAGATCAAAATTTTAAGATTCAGGCTTTGATGCGCACATCCTCATGCGCAAGGGCTACGTATATTAAAATCTCAGACCTTGAACAACGCCCATATAGATAAACAAACTCTTCAATTCACTAATGAAGATAATATAATACCCCTACCCATTTTCCAAAGGCCATTTTTTTTATATTATCATACTGTTTGGATTATTTGACATAGCCCCTAAACAATACTTGTCAAGCTTAAGTTAAACACCAGCCATTAAATTTGATATTTATATTAGTTTTGAAAGTTTTTAACACCTCCTGCCCCATTTTACCAACGCTAACTTTGAAATCTCACATTTTAAGACTTGTTTGATTATTTTAAGTGATACCTCAACAAACCAACCACATTTCAATTATCTACTCTTCTTAATATACCTTTTCTCTATTTAAAAACACCAAGACTCCGAAATTCTCAGTCCCCCATTTTAGAATTTCCTATGTTGAGACTTGTCTGGTAATATAAGGTAATACATCAACCATCTTGACAAGTTTCAATTTTCTAGTACATAAAAAAGTGGTTAATCTATATCTAAACACACACATACACACATACTTTCTGGTTTATGATTATATATATATAATTGATAATACCTGTTTGAGTGGCCGCATGGTCAAAGGCGTCACTTTGAAAATCGACTTAACTGCTAATTACAGGGAGAGCAGATATTGAATCCCAGTCAAGTGAACCGAGGGTGTTTTTTCTAAATGGTTTTACAATCTCCCTCCCCGCAAATGTGGTTAAACTTTCTAAACATTCATGATGCACCATTTGTTTCAAGTACCATAAAAAATCATAACTGCTATTTAAGTTTCTGCTTACTAAAGTATTACTGTGAGACTATAATAATAATAATAATAATTCTGTCACGTATCCCAGCAAGTGTCAACCATTGCGGCACTGAGTGTCCCATTGCTCTGAGACTGGTGGCTTGCAACCTGCTCTTGGAGATTACGACATTCTTGCGGGAGACGTATCAGAGTTTGCCCAAATCGTCTCGGGCGTCGACTAGAGAACGTCCACCCCCGTGGGAGCGGATGTACAGCAGGGAAGCGAACCGACGTTGGAGTATGGCCTTGTCCTCCATGGGACACTCCCAGACCTCGGCTCAAAGTCTGCAGTCCATTGCAGGTGATCGAGAGGCTGGTATGTTAACTAACTCAACTCTATATTTGGTGTTCTATGATCAATATATATACAAATATTATAATTAAAATATAATATAATTTTATACAACATTTGGTTTGTCATTTGTAGCCGATTATAAAGTGTAGCACAAATAGAAGAATCTAAACTGTGTTCAAAGTATTGACTGGCAAACCTAATGGGAGGAGACATTTGGAAAGACCTACACTCAGATATGAAAATAACATTATAAGGACCTGGAAGAGACAGTGTGTAATGACTTGATTAAATTAGGAGAGCGATAAGTGATACGTTTGTAATTGTGGCAAAGATATGAGTTCCTAGTCCCGTAGAGTTAGTAAGTAAGTAAGCCTAATATAGCAGTGATAGCCTTCAGTTTGATTGCCAAATAATCTCTTTGTTTTAATAGATTATATTTCCTGAATATTTTTTCAGCTTCACACCTGTGCTGAATTAACAAAAAAGAGCCAAAAGAGGGACAGGTTAAACTTTTATATTAACGCCTAGATCCATATTCACTAAAAATATTGGGTTTTGTTAATATAAGGTGTGTATTTTTCACACTGATTAATTTTTTTTTAATTACACATTTCGGTGGCTGCATTGTCTAAGGATTTTCTCTGGAAATATACTAGACTGCAAGTGATGGGAAGTTAAATGTTCGATTACTCTCAGGTTCACTGAGGATGGTTTATCCTTAAATTGCTTTCCGTATTGCCTCCACGCAAATACTAGTGATGTTCCTCTAAATTCATTATTCCTCATCCATAACACAGTAGAGGAAAGAGTACATAGTCGTGTAGCTTAAACAGGTAGTAAGATATTATTTTAAAGATATCGCAAATAATGAATGATGTTTTATAATTATGTATCTATATTTATTGTCTCTAATTTTATCCTTATTTATTTAATAGGGAAATGAAGAAAATAAAAATGTGGAAGGGAAGTTTTGATCGCATAAATGCGCTATTTCTATATGTGCGTTTAAAACAGATTTGATATACATAGTTAATACAGAACTTGGATTGGATCATAAAGCAAAAGGTTTTATAGTGCAAATAATAATTCGATATTAAGTACCTTCCTGAGATAAATCAAGATCAAATAAGTTTTAAAGAATATTATCCTTTTAGTTAATATTTTTTACTTATGTATTTATCTACTTTTTCATATAAAGAACAGTTATATGTATTCTAGCGGAAAATTTTTTTAACCGACATTATTATATGTAAAAAGGATTTCCAAACCCCAAATTTGGGAATTACATTCTCCATATGTCCCTGTGTGCCTGTATTTTCTTTAGGATAACGCCTAAAAGGTTTGATGAACTACATTTACATTTCATATTTAAATGGTCACATCTCAAGAAAAATAGTGATTTAAGTTACACATCTTTAATAAGCTTTAGTTAAATTGATCACTGATTTTATAAAAATATGTAAGAAACGTATCGAACGATTAAGTTAAAAATGGGAATCTGCAAACTTCTTAAATGTTAAATAATATAGTATATGTAAAGTTAAACCTTTTTGGAGCCGTCTTCATGTTTGTTGTTCATTAGACCGTTTTACATTTTTAACCACTTTTTTACTGGAAGCGTGCTGATTTTGGTTATAACCACAAGTTAATAAATAGCAACATTTGATGCCAGATTATTAAACGTTTATGAAATGGTAATAGCTGAAAGCCTTTCTTAAACATTTAAAGTTTACAGATTCGTGTAGTGTTACAATCACAGCAGAAATTTAAAGACAACTGTGTGATACAACTGTTTCGTTTGATGTGCAAGCAAGCACTATCATGTTCGACTGACCCAAAATAAGTTAGTAAAGTGAGTGAGAGTTGAACTGTTGTCCCACCCACGTGAAGGCCAGAGCGCAGGACCACGTGACCTGCCCTCTAAAGACACACATGTCGGGACCAGATTTCAAGAGCACGTAGTGATGGTAGAGAGACGTCAAACTCTACGATAGTTAAAAAACTGTATTTAAAAAGTAATTTACTAATAACTGATTTAAATAAATTAAATTATTTTAACGGTATTGTTAAAAATATGTATCTGGATATTTTCTTCCATAATAAATAAAAATAAAAGTTTATTTTTAAAGTAAATTAATATAAAGTTATTTCTAAATGGATTTTTATATTAAATTTACTATTTAGTTCACAATGGGTATTTTATTTTTTTAAATCATTATTATTTTTAGAAATAATAATATTACATGATAGGTTAACTAACTTTTTAAACTTGAAAATTTAACAAAAAAATATTTTAACCTGTTCTAAAGTGTATATCTGAATAATGTTTCTAAAGATTAACAAAAAAATATGTTTGGTTTCTTTGAAGAAATCTTTTATTAGATTAGTTTACTGAAAGCCCATTTATGAAAACTTAGTTCAATTAATTATAATAGATTGTACAAGTCTTGTAGTATTTAATTGACCATTTATTTAGTTTAAATATTTTCTACTTTATATTTTAAGGTATATATATGTGATACAATCTGTATAAGCAATATGTTATTATAATAAATTTGTCCATAAAATTGAATGTGCTGGAAAAGTGCATGTACATATAATGGATGTCTATAACTCTATGCTCTTAACCTAAACCACAATGTCTGCTGTCAGAAATAAATAGAACAACCTAGGGGAAGAAAATACGTAAAAGTAATATTGCATTACCAAATTACCAAATGTAAATTGAAGTTAGGTGCAACAACGCTGGGAGTACGCAGCTCTAAGTACGTACGTGTACAACCAGTTGCATATAACCAGGTGGGCACACCATGGTGTGTTTAAAACTACATCCCCCCCCCTCCTCCCGCGCGGCCACCTCTTCACACCACAATTGCACAGACCGTGGTTTGCACTTGTGCTCTTACCCTTCGGACATATGTTCGCGGCCGGGTACTTCTGTCGCCTGATGATATGCAACTATCTCTACAAGTATTCACTTATAACTGCGTACTCCCGGGGTTGTGACTAACTTCAACTTACACTTAGTAAGTAATACAAGATTTCTAAACAATTTTTTTAAGTATGGTGTTTTGTTTCTTTATGCTTACAGGTGATGTGGTTTAATTTTACGCAGAGGGTTTTTTAAAAACCCTGAATATATCTAGTATATGATCTCAATATGGACAAAGTAAAGTGTTATTTTATCTTTGTACTCTCACATGTATACGATGATTCAAAATTTCATTCTTGATATTTTTATGGAAAAAACCTCATATTATATGGCCCCTATTCTATAGATAAAATAAATTGTATATGAACAATCTCTCTCATATGTATATAAATACACACTTTATGTACATATAGGATATTTTTTTTAAGTTGTGTTAAAAATGTTAGGAGTGTATTCCTATCGACCAAACATTAACAAAAATTCTTATAAACATGAGACTAGAAAAGCTTTGTTTCTAAGCTTGGAGGAATTCTACTGTTCACTTAATAAAGAATCCAACAGAAGAAGTAATACAACTAAATAAATGATACAGAGCTCCGCACGGAATTCCTCACTCTCTTGTTTAAAAATATACATATTTACTTAAAACTCGTAAAATATGTTAATCAAAATAATATACACTAGCAAACCTAAGAATAAATTGCACTATCCTTATGTAAAACAATTTATGAGTAGTGGTTTTAAATTTTATAATTTTATGTTTTAAGAATCAATGATCCTCTATTGTATGATTGGACCGATAAAAAAGATCAATATTAGGTCCCCAAGAGTCAATCAGTAAAATAGTCTAGGCTCTAGTTGGAGGTACAGATAGACAGACACACGGCAATTCAAAAATCACTTTTTCGGATTCTGGGGGGTCATGAAACGTCGATATTCATCAAAATTTTGAGATCGATTTTTTTAACGATCACAATACTTTCTCTACCTTTAAGATAGCGAGAAAGTCAAAAGACAAATTTTAACAAAAATAAACAATTCACTAGAATACAAAACATTTTGTTTCACAAATACTTTTTCTTAAAACCTCAACATTAGGCACAGGAAATGCGTAAACAATGGACTCTAAATGTCCCAAAGATTTAAAAAAAATCCATAGTGTTTATTAAATATATTGACTAAACAGGTCATTCAGTGGATCCTCCACGTACCAATCCATCTTTGAGAAAACCTTTAATAATACTAGGACTAGTATATTCTAGACCCAGATTTGTATGAACTTTTCTTAGTGTTTGTTTGATGGGAATACACTCCTAGAGTATTTGATAACAATCAATGTACACCATGTATATGTATATATATATATATATATATATGACAAACAGATAAAGAAGAAAGCATAGTCGCATACAGTCTATTGAAATTAGTCACGTGGAAGATTTTTTCCTCATTGTGTATTTGAATGTATCCCTTTTTTGCAGTTTTACAAGCAGAACGTAAGATAAGTTTCGTCCTTCATGAGCCTGACAATGAATCGGAAGGAAGTAGTAACACAACAGTCACAATGCAGGTATTTTTTTTATTGTTAGATCAAGGGTTCAATGTAGAAACTTAAATATTAAAGCATGGTCAGCCAATCTTTAAATATATACGTCAGTGTTTACATTGCTTTGACTGTTCTGTGTTCTAAAGTTTGCTATAGTATAAGTTAAGATAAAGTGTGTTAATTATTTATTTACAAATTTAATTAAACATCATTGTAAAAATTAATTAATCATATTCACAATTTTGAAATTTATCAAAAAACTATTTGTAAATGATAGTGTGGTGTTATTTAAGTTACTTAAATCCGGCCACTGGTCATATGAGGTGAATAGAACAACACTTATCAATAATGTTGGTTTAATAATATAATAAACCTAAACTTCCTTTGCCTCAAAGGAATTAAAATGTATGTATTGGAGTGAAGAGCTATTATAGTATTTGGTGAAAGCTAAATAATAATATATATTTAACAAGCTGATATTGGTTCGTAGTAAACATTTTTCCAGAAGAGCTTAAATAAACATAATTACACTCGAAATAAGATTGGTGTATAGGTTCAGTTTTCTCAACTCTTCACTTAACCATTCTTCACATCTAAATTGAGATTGAGTTAAGAAAAGTTTATTTTTAATTTAACTCGATTTAATTGAGTTTATATAAATGTACTAAAATGAATCCCCAGATCTCAGCTACAAGGTTTTATAATAAAGACTACCAACAACCCCTTTTCGAATCTACGTATATTTTATGACATAATATCTACCTTATCTATACTTTACCTGTGGGGTTGTAACACGCTCCTCAATATAAATAAATATATTAATTTGTCCCGCAAAGATGCCATTGTCCTGATTATGGAGGTTTTACGCTACAGCGACTGTGCGTGGTGTTATAGGGTGAGGATGGTCCAAACGATGACAAGAAGGGTCGTCGACCACCCCCGCCCCAAAGTCGCCCTTTCCTCCTGCGTCGAGGAACTGCCTGTGTGGCATTGTTTATTGTAGTGTTGGCTCAGCAGTCGTGCTCTCTCATGTCCGCTGTGAAGAGGACGGACTCCATCCAGTCCAAAAGAAAAGTAAGCTCTCTGTCAGATCGTAGCGACAATTCTGAACAGGGCGGAGCTGGAGAGGTGAGTGGGGAGGAGTCCCCCGGGATCCTCAGTGACGATCAACCACCAGAGAGCCCAAGTGATAGCAACGACACAGATGACACTTCCAAACACTTGCCGTGGATGAAGGTAAGTATTTTAATTCAGGGGTGAATCTCATAGCATTCATAAATGCCAGTTAAGTCTATTTAATTCTTCGGCTATATTCAGTAGCACTCGATTGTCAAATACTCACTAGTAAGATGTATCTGGCTAATCTAGTGCTTCAAAATATAATATCTACAACTAAATCTTGAAACATGCAATTTCAACCCAATAGGAATTAAGCTGTACAGATCTATAGTAAACCCATGTTTGTCTATGCTTGTTCGAACGCTTGACAGCACCGATAATTCTGCGTAGAAAGGACAATGGCCAACAAAAGCGCGCGCTTACATAACTCATTGTAGACATACAATAGTATTTGTGCGTGTACAAAAATGGTATGTGAATGATCAGAGGCAATAGAGTAAATACATTTTTTATACTTCAAAAACTCAACAGACCTACTTTTTATCACTTAAACGCCATATTATGTTTTGTTCAGTTTTAAATAAGTTATTATTAATCTTTATCACTATTGGTATCAATTATTTGGACTGCTGGAATTTGAATAGATTGATACATTAATAGTTAGGTATTGAAAGCCTCATAAAATGTTTATAAATTATTTATTTCAATCGTACTTGATTTAATACAGTAACTAATTTAACTAATCGGTATTTGGGAAGGAATGTAATATATGAACCAACATTTGTCCTGACCGTGGAAATAAAGCCCCAAATAAAAAAAATAAGCCTCTGTGCAAACTATAATATTAGACTCCAATTTACTGAATCAAAACCGAAACAGAAAGATTTCGAACCTGCAGTCCTTTGTTTTTATTCACTTATTTTTATTGATTATTTGCGACCTCCTCGGTGTTATAGTGGTCAGAACTTCGTGATTCAAATCCAGAAGTCCCAGGTTTGATCCCTGACACGTCCAGAATTTTGCTGTGAAGCAGTGGGTTCTGGAATGAGATCAAACTTACTCTTATGAAGACAAATTAGGAGCTACTTTTATTAAATCCGTAGCAGCACCGGTCTGTAAAACTGAGATTAACGAGTCATTGTTGTCATTATCATTGCTAACAGTGGTGGTCGCTAGCTCAGTATAGCTCGATTGTGGTCTTACTTCATGGAGTTTTTATTATTTGCAACACAAAGCGAGAATTTGATTTAAATCGCTCTATTATCTATATATTGTAATAGTAATAAAAATTTATGGATCAAAATATCTGACAATTATAATGAAAGAAATATTATATTTTCATAAATATCCAAAAATATTGTATGCAGTAGCATTAAGTATATTTCAATAAATAGCTTTTATCCGTAAATAACTGTAATTTTGGAAACCTTCTATAAATATTGGAGTCGTTTTTACCTTTGCTTGTATGCATTCGGACAGGGGATTCAGTCCCATTTGATATAGTTCAACTGCCATGGTGAGGCTATGTATGTCCAGAACCCATGCTGGATTTCAGAGAGGTCGTGAACGTTATAAAATGGTCATAGGTCTAATTGAGTTCCAAATAATTATGATAAAACATAATCTCTACCCTCTTAAGACATTGAAATACATCTGTTTTGGCTCTCAAAAACTCACTTGGTAGTAAGTATTTCCAGGGTTAAAACATTTGCTACCCGTCCACCCAAAACTGGCAGGAGATAAAAAAAAAGTTCTTGAGTCCTTTTAACACATTAGATAAACCAAAAACTATTATCCCTTGTAAGTCAGAAATCACCGGTCACAAAGTGGGGTGGAGAAAGAGAGAGTAGTGAATCGTTCAGACAAGGATAGTACAGTTAAAATTCACACTTGAACCTACAGGTCAGAGCAACAAGAATAAACTAAACAATAAATGTCAAGTTCACTTGGTCTGGTTTCACGGTGACGGGAAAGCTTGGGCTCGAATCCCTGTTGGGTTTTCTATGGGCAATTTTAATAAATGGTTTTCCACTCTCCCGTACACAAAAACTCAATTTAACCTCAACTATTATTCTAGCTTCCTCATTCCTACCACAATAGTTGAATTAAATGTATAATACAAAGTGTTTGTTAAAAACTATAAGCACCATGAGATTTGTGTCAAGCTATTTATATATCTGACCTCATAAAGGCAAGAATGAATTGTTCGGAACTAATTCAATATTAAGTTGAAATACATTTAAAACCTTAAAACAATAAGATAAAAACTAAATAAATAAAAACAAACTGAAACATAAAAAATGAAAATTTTTACCTTCTATAGTAAGAGTGTTTAATAGTATATACATAATTCAGGCACTCACATTGAAAGGATTGCATGATCATCTAATACAGTTATAATGACAAAAATAAAAATCAAGGCCTTGCAATCAATAGATTTTGAAAATTTGTTAAATCTAATTTGATCATTTAAAACTTAATTTAAATTGAATTTAAAAAATTAGGTGAAACACAATTATAAACCGATTTGTTGAGAAATAGTTTTTGTTAATACTGTTAAAATGGAGGATTCGCCTTAGTACGGTAGATTTTCTTAAATAATATCCCACCTTTCTTCCATGCGAACTTAGGTCCACTTCATCTACATTTTATCATCATCATCCCTAACTCCTTAGTGTGAATATTTTAAATGATATTAAAATTCTGAGCCCGGAAACAAACTTTAAAGAGAGTTGTTTCAATATTATATTTAATATTATTTTATCGCTTCGGTGGCTGCGTGGTCTAACGCACTACTCTCGTAGTAGATTAGACTACCGATGACGGGGATATCGAGGCTCTAATCTTGTTCAGGTGTACTGAAGGTTTTTTTCCAAAATGGTATTCCACTCTCCCTCCACGCAAATACTGGTACATTTCCTTTAAATATAACCTTTCTGATTAATAAAACCATTAGTGTACTTAGTACGTAAGCGTATAAACCAAACGGGTAGTAAGATGCCGTGTTAAGAAAGGTATCACATGATAATAAATTGGTCAAAATAAGCGTGTTTTAATGTGTTTATTGATTTGTATCTACAATCATGTTTATTGTAAGAAATTATTTTTAATTTTAAAATAAAGTATTTCAAATAAATTATTTTATTATGTAGGAAGATAGGGTGAGCCATGCACAAAACGAAAGGATCGGATAATATTGATATCACGTGAATTAGGTCTATGTTATATTTGAATAAATGCTATTTTGATAATAATTTAATATTAATTTACACAATAAATTTTTATTCCAAAACATATTAATTCACCGGAATATTGAAAGTTGCGAATGTGTGTGTTGAAAAAATAAGTATCTAAGAAAAACTCATCTTTTATCTCTAATTTGAGTTATTAAATTATTCTCCCATAAATTTTGGGAATATATTAAGATTTTATAACAAAATACAGGAATGTACAATTTTGTTAACTTAATGAATATGTGAGCCTGATATAATTTCATTATATATAGATTTATTATTATTATTATTAGCGCCCGTTCGGGTTATATGCACTTACGTTAATGTGTAATGGTAGGGTCAGTGTGAGATAAAATGGAGGACCTACAGTTTAACGTGAAATTCGAACCACAATGTAGGCCTGGCATTTCACACATTCACAAGTTCTGATTAGTGCACGTCTTTTCAGAGGAGAAGGAATGGTTTAACAATCAGAAAAATCTATGTCGGGATCGAGGATTGAACCCTGATCCCCCATCACAGAAGTCTGACACGTTACCCCTAGACCACCAGGTCACCGACGTATATAGATTTAGAGTATAACATTTACTGACACTACAAATTAGCTCTCTTTTGCAGGTGGTGGTCCAAGTCGCTAACTCTTTCAACTTCTACTGCTCTCACCAGTCGTTTCTGTCATCCGTGCTGTTATCGCCGCCACATGAGGGCTTGCTCCAGGCTAATCAAGTCTGTGCGTAGGGTAAGAATATGATATCTAGCTAAGGTCTAAATCAAGCCTCCTATTTTCTTTTAAACCTTTAACTATTCTTGAGCTTCTACCTCCAACTATATATCATAATAAAGGATAGATTTATTCAAAAAAAGAGTGTTATAGCGTTCAACTGTTAAAATTTTTAAAAACTAATAATATAATATTTATATTAATAAACGTTTGAAAAATATTCTGTTTATAATTATATATTTTTATAAACATATTTCCATGATATTATATTTTATCTCTTAATTTTGCCATCAGTCTCTTCTTATCTTAAATCATTTCAAATTCTCAATTTCCTAATTTCAGAATAATCTAGTGACGTTACAAACGAAAGTCTGTCGTATCGCTATTAGTTTTATTGGGCGATAACCCTTCTTCACACCTACTTCTACTAATCCTGGTGTGTGCGTTCTACAAAACTTTATTTAAAATCATGAATGAATCATTGAACATGTTTAGATCTACGGGGAGGAGTTTGGCCTGGTAAGTAGTAGTGGTGGACCTGAGACTGATGCTGAGAAACATCACCGCGAAGATACCAAGAAAGAGAAGTCTCGAGGACGCAAGGTCTCTGATCAGACAAGTACGCAGGCCTCACCGATCAGGAGAAAAGATAGTATGGGCAAGAGGGATAGGTGAGTTGAGAATATCGCAAATATTATTAGTTTCAACATTAGCAAGTGGATATTTCAACTGCCATTTAAACTAATCTAATTTCAATTGATTCCGCTGTGGAGGATTGAACGCAACATTGACGGCTCCCATTCCGCACGTCTTCTTGGTAGCCATCGTGATTCCAGTCGAGATATTACGGACCAGGACTGCGAAAGGGGGCGAAGCTTACCTAGGACTATGCCTTCTTACAAGAAGAAATACCAAGAAGAGAAGCCGAAGGAACAGCCTCAAGTCTTGAAATATATTAAAGCACATGTAAGTTTTGATGTATTGACATTGACGAGAAGCAATCATTAAAACAGTTAAAAATTGTTTATTGAATTAATCTAAGGTTTTAATTGTAGTATGTTTGGTTTTTGTTAACTATAAAAATACATTAAGATTCAAATAGTACAAGCTATTATATATGTTTTGGTTCGGATTTAACCGTATATAGATATTATATCCAGAATGTGATATCTAGGTGTGGCTAAATCCGTACCTAAACATGTATAATAGCTTTGGATATTTGATTTTTAATGATATGTGATTCCTTACAATTCAATAACTATTCAAATGGCAGCAATAAGCTAACTACCAAGTCGAAGGTGGCTGTGTTATCTGATAGCTCGTGATCTTAATAAATCACACATACGTTACCGATGATTTCCGCACGTCCATCATAGACTCTGCCTTAAAATATAAGTGAAGAATGACCCTGGGCATGGGACGATTCATGGATAGCGGAGTGGTTATAACATTGGCGTAGGCCGTTCTAAGCGAAAGATTCCAGGCTTGATTACCGTGTCCAGGTGTCATTTTTCAGAAAATAAAAATACATTGGATTTAGATAAATAAATATTATGCTAAAAATAACTCTGAAAATGTGTATGCAACAACTTAATTTGAATTAATTCAAAAAACTTGTAGAAGAAAAATTTCTAAAGTACAAACTTTGGCCAAGCGTATCAGGTAAAATAACAATTAAGGTTGATAAACCACGTAGCCCCATGTAGGCCTTTGGAAGTATTAAGATATTCTCTAAATGTCAGTACATTTATTTTATTTTTATGAATACAATGGACGCTGATTAAAATATTGTGATCAGTTCAACTAACGAATTATATAAATTAGTAAGCTTTGTCAGTTTTGTTGTTAAATATATTATATGTTATCCTAGTAGTACACTTGGATGGCCGCTTGTGGGCTGGAGCCATGGAGATTTTAGTAGTAGTAGTATTAGTAGTCATTTTTCGCGTAATCTCAACAAACACTTTGTTGAAGAGTGAATATCTTTATATTATATGAATCATGTTCTCATATAATTTTTCAACATTTTCAATATATATATATATATAAACTACAGCTAATTTAATCTTAGATAATGTTGTAGAAAATTGACCAAGTGTTCATTTTATCTATCAGGTGTTTGTTTAATCATTGAGAGGTAAAGACATATGAACAGCAATAAAGTTAAATAAAAATAAAATCCCCATTTTTTTACCATAGGTCCGTGAGATCTTCCATACTCCTCTGGCAATCCTGGTGAAAGGAGCGGTAGTGCTTTCAGAAGAGCATTTTGTGGATATCTTGCCAGTTGCCTGGGAGCTTCTATTAGAATCGAACCAGGAACTGGCTGCCGTAGCGGCCTCTCTTTTCATCTTGGCTGCAGTGAAGGCACCCAACCAGGCCATGGGACACATGCATCATGGACTTCATCACCAGGACCCTGCAGTCAGAATAAACGCCATTCTCAGGTGATGTCCCATCAAGATCACAAAGGCTGGAACATGAGGGACGGGGGAGAAAAAACATTTAATAAGTCTGCGTTCTATAAGATGGACCAGATTTAAAGCTTATCTTATTAAAAATTAATTTATGACTAATAAATAATAAATGAACCACAAACCGTATAGACTTTCATAGCAAAGTTATAAATCACCAAAACTATATCAAATTAGAACGTTCAACATCCAGTTGCACTTAATAAATTAAAAAGATTTAATATTTGAGAAGAATTTATACCATGTCCACGAACAAACGCAATCGATTAACAACGCAACATTATTGAATTTAAAGTAAAAATATTAATCAAGATAAACGTACGAATATATATTGCTACAGAAATATGTTGGACAAAAGATCATCAATTTCACCGAAGAACATTATTAAATTATATACTCTCTTGTAAAAACATAATTAATAACAAGCATTATGGTTTTCCAAGTACATTGCTTTTAACTAAGTGATGTCGTAATTTGTTATTTTAATTGTTATTTCACTTGAATATAGCCGCTAATTTGTCCTTCGATATTTAGCTATTTTAGTGTACCCTTTTAAGATAATTTAGTATTTGTATTCTTTTATTTTAAGATTTTTCGTCTGCCTAAATAAACTCCCAATTTTCTTCTTTAGACCTTCTTGCCAAATTTCAGTTTTATGGCACTCAAAAAGGTAATTGTTTCGATTAGATTTGGAAATTGTAATCCCCACCCATATTTTTAAAAATTCTCAGAAATTTCCAATGTTAATAAGATTATAGTTATCTGGATAGGTCCTTCTATCTACTTGTCCACCCCAATTTAAACACCTCCGTTTGTTAAGGTCTCATTTAAAAATCTAGCATTTTCACCCATTAGTATTTATTTCGAGTAGTATTGTTCCTCTTTTGTAAATTTGGAAAATAATTATTTACTATTAGTTTTTTTTTTTAATTTGACCCCTCTTCTCCCATCCCCATATTTTCTTATTCATTATTAAACATTTAATATTTTACGATTTATTGGGTTATTTGGGTCTGTATCTTTGGCCACCGAATTTTAATTTTATACTGAACTTAAATACTTTTTCCTAATTATAGCAACCCCTCTCCCCCCCCCCC